>MJUT01043865.1:175553-191000 GCA_002080005.1 Gigantidas platifrons | reverse complement strand
AGTCAGATTGAAACTAGGTTTGGTATGTAATTGTATCTCATGAATATCTAGGTCAAGTTCGATAATGATGATTTTTCGACAAATCTAACCAGAGTTACTCCCCTTTTTTTACTTCAAAATGGTCCTTGGATGGTCCCCTTTCAGAATTATGAGTGATACAGGCTCACCTGACCCTCTAGTTTACAGTAGTTTCAAAATTTAATCTTACGATATAACCTTGGCGTCGGGGGACCAGTGGCCAACGGCCTTTTATTATAACCACAGTGATCAACCTTTCAAAGGACACAACTTGATATAAATGAAAAGTTTTTATAAAGAAATATTATGTAATATGTTTTGAATCTGTTTTTGTTGTTGTTGAAATGTTGAGCTCCAAACATGTTCAAAATGACTTGTGTACATCGCTGAGAGCGGTTTTCTGGCAATGTGTTGATTTGAAGAAAATCCGTTCAGAAACGACTTCAAAATATATTTTTTTTTACATATATATGAAATATGTAGAGAATTTTGACGTTTTTTTTTAAACTTTTGAACTAAAGAATTACAATCGGACGGGTTGCCGTAATCAATGAAACTGCAGGAAATTTTCGAATATATGCACTTTACCAAAAAATAAAAACAACAATACACATTACGTATTTATTTAAAACGGAACAAATTAAACTGCATAGCAAAACATATGCAAGAAGACAAAAACATGGGTTATTTAAACAATGCGCAGGCACACAAAAAATGTAACATTACTAAACTAAGTAAATAACGAAAAGCATGCATTATTTACCTGAAAAAGAAAACAAAACATTAAACACAAACTAACGTATTTTAAGAACGATTGGTCGATATTTTTTTCCCTCAACACACAGGCTTCGACCTATCGTCCACAAGGATGAAGTTAAAAAAAATCTTGTATACAAATTACTTTATTTTGCAGTAGGTTTTTTTCTGAATAAGAAGACTAAAATCATTGATGTTTTTGGTGTTATTTTTTTATTTAAAGCAATAAAAGTATACTAACAGGGGGTGCAATTCCGGGGGAAAATGTTCAACATCCGGAAAAAAAAATCAATATTCAATAATTGATTGATTGAAGTGTTAGCAAAAATCAGTTCAATATTGTATTGTATAAAATATATACTATAAAAAGTGTATGTTGTTGAAAAAAAAATACAGGGTAGATCGTTTTACAATATAAAGTTATTATCACAAAATATCTAAATATAGCTATAGCTTGTCCATCAACCACCGGCCTGTGCACGAGGTTGAATGGAAAAAATGGCGGTTGCATGACATCTCACACAATCGTGGAGAACAAGCTTTTTATACTAAATATACTGGAAAATAATTATCGATTTCGTTAAAACTAGATTGTTCTACATTTGAATTGGTCAATAGGAACAAATAAAATAATAACCATGAATTGAAAAAATCAACACAGGTGAACTCTGTCGGCACTTGTAAATATCCTGACATGATCTGATGATTGAAAATTTACTGGACCGAGACGATCACATAATTTGTGTACTATTCTCCGTAAAACTTAAAAAAAAAAAAAAAAAAAGAATCTAACACAAGGTAATATATCATCACCTGTCAATCAAATTAGCATCCACACATCAAAAGATGTTTACCAGCCGAAAGGAAGCTACATGTATGTGATCGTTTTTATGACTTTGCAAATTGCAAATTATCCAAGATTACATTGTACATTGACAACGGTAAATTAAAATTAAGCACCATCTTACTNAACACACAAACACAAGTTTAAAAACACAAACTTTAGTTTTTACTCAAATTTAAGTTGGTTTGTTAGAAAACTCAAGATTTTTCGAGAAATCCAAGCCAGGGCTGGACTCGTATTTTCAAAGTTTCGATTTCGGAAAAGTTACGATATTTCTAGCATTCATTTCCGATTGTAATCGTAAAATTTAAATGTACTAGAAAGATCTATTAAAATTAAACAGATTAAAGAACACAAACGGTGTAACTCAAAATTGTTGTACAATTCCTTTTGATTATGAGGTGCTCCTATGCATCGAACGAGCGTGACAAATATTGACCTTTGAACTACCTTTCCTGGCGCGATTACACATCGATCACAAAATGTTTGACATGTTCACCTCGAGAAATGTAAAAAAAAAAAATCTTTAAATATCCACTCTCGCGTCCGACCAAATACTCGGAGTGCACCCACGATGTCCGACCAAATACTCGGAGTTAGAGGGTGTTGACTCTCAAATTTATCGGACATTTCTCTGGAGTGAGTCAGACATTTTGGGAGGAATATGTCCGACCTGAGAGTATGAGCGTCGTAACACTTGGAGTGTACTGTATATCATGGTGACCAGTTTTAGTGGTGGAAGAAGCTGGAGTACTCTGTGAGAACCACCAACCATGGGCAAGCAACTGGTGAACTTTATCACTTGTTGCTGCGAGTCGAGTGGACCCTTTTTTGTAATTTACAAAGCCGGGCACGAACCCGCGCTGTATTGGTTATAGGCTTGTATTGCTGTTAGATAATCCAACTACCTAACTCATTGAGCCACCCAGGCCCTGTTGATTGATTTGTATTTACAGGGATCTACAATTCATACCAGCACCTACTAGTCCCTGGCTAGTAAGGAAACATGTTTTACTTGCCAACAAAACAATGTTACTTGCCGTATTTCGTACTATATATCTCCAATATGTATTTATTTGTACATAGTTATTAATGCCCTGAATGAGGCAGAAGATACTTACTAACTTAGTTCAGGAATGGGCTTTTTCTGATACCTCATTGAAACAATTTTCATATTTCAGACTTTTAGTTTTATTATGATAAACAATAATTTCACGTTTAAAGACCATGTCCAGTGTATAAAAGGGAGACAATTCTTGAAATCATGGATGATTTAAATATTTGGGCAGTGCTAAGGACTAAGGAACAATTTTCTGTTTAACAAATTAATTTGTAATCTTTTCAAACAATACATTTACAGATAAGTCAGAGCACAAATAGGGCACATTTTAAGATGAGAATCTAAAAATAAAAATAATAGATAATGAAAATATTACAATTTGAAATTCTGAGGCATAGGTAATTTCAAAATTCAAATTTTGGTAATTGACAAGTAGGCGGAGACAGTCATGGCAACAGCTTCTTGTTTATATTTACAACGGAAGTAGGGATGTAGTGAACGGCAATGCATACAAGATCTATAATCTACAGCATGCATTGATGAATTGATAATCTACTTACTAATTAGATAAATTCAATAATCAAATAATCCACCCAACTGGCATTGGAAAGTCCATGATCATATAATTATCACAAATACCATCTTAATAAAATATTAGTTATATCAGAAATATGTAAATAAACTATTCCCACAAATGACCCATATTGGGGATACCATCATGATTTGGATGCCATCCTCACACAAGCTTCAAAACACAGTTAGCCATAATATCACTTTTATGCCATATGTAATTTTTAGTTCACCTGGACCAAAGGTCCAGGTGAACTATTGAGTATTGTCATCACTTGGCATCCGTCGTCTGTCGTCTGTAAACTTTTCACATTTCAAGCTTCTTCTCCGAAACCACTTGGCCAATTGGAACCAAACTTAGCAGGAATGTTCCTTGGATGGTCCTCTACAAATTTTTGTTTTTCATTCCAGTCGGATATTCAACATGGCTGCCAGGGCCAATAATATGCTCTGATTGGCTGAAATTTCAAAAATCTTCTTCTCTGAAACTAATGACCTGACTGAACCCAAACTGTAAATGAATGATCATTGGAATGTCCTTTACCAAGTTTCTGTTTTTTATGCCGATCGGAAATCCAAGATGGCCGCCACCGCAGGACATAGATTAACATTGGACCCTATGGGAAAATGTTCAAATGCCTTCTTCTCAGAAACTACAAATATGATTAAAGCCAAACTGTACATGAATGTTCATTGGATGGTCCTCTACAAACTGTAGGTTTATTGTTCCGATATGAAATTCAAAATGGTGACTAAGGCAGGACTTAATTTAACATTGGACCCTATGGGAAAAATGTTTCAAAACGCTTCTTCTCTGAAACCACTTGGACAATTGAAACGAAACTACCCAGGAATGATCATTAGAAGGTCCTCTACAAACTTTATGTTTTTTATGCCGATCGGAAATCCAAGATGGCTGCCACCGCAGGACATTGATTAACATTGGACCCTATGGGAAAATGTTCAAATGCCTTCTTCTCAGAAACTACAAATATGATTAAAGCCAAACTGTACATGAAAGTTCATTGGATGGTCCTCTACAAACTGTAGGTTTATTGTTCCGATATGAAATTCAAAATGGCGACTTAAGGCAGGACTTAATTTAACATTGGACCCTATGGGAAAAATGTTTCAAAACGCTTCTTCTCTGAAACCACTTGGACAATTGAAACCAAACTACATAGGAATGATCATTAGAAGGTCCTCTACAAACTTTATGTTTTTTATGCCGATCGGAAATCCAAGATGGCCACCACCGCAGGACATAGATTAACATTGGACCCTATGGGAAAATGTTCAAATGCCTTCTTCTCAGAAACTACAAATATGATTAAAGCCAAACTGTACATGAATGTTCATTGGATGGTCCTCTACAAACTGTAGGTTTTTTGTTCCGCTATGAAATTAAAAATGGCGGCTACGGCAGGACTTAGTTTAACATTACACCCTATGGGGCAAATGTTTCAAAACGCTTCTTCTCTGAAACCACTTGGATAATTGAAACCAAACTTCCCAAGAAGGATCATTACAAGGTCCTCTACAAAGTCTATGTTTATTATGTCGATCAGAAATCCAAGATGGCTGTTACCGCAGGACATAGATTAACATTGGACCCTATGGGAAAATGTTCAAATGCCTTCTTCTCAGAAACTACAAATGTGATTAAAGCCAAACTGTACATGAACGTCCATTGGATGGTTCTCTACAAACTCTACGTTTTTTGTTCCGCTATGAAATTCAAAATGGCGGCTACGGCAGGACTTAGTTTAACTTTAGACCCTATGGGAAAAAATGTTTCAAAACGCTTTTTCTCTTAAACCACATGGACAATTGAAACCAAACTGCCCAGGAAGGATCATTTAAAGGTCCTCTAAAAAGTTTGGCTTTTTTATGCCGATCGGAAATTCAAGATGGCTGCCACCACAGGTCATAGTATTAACACAGGACCATGTTGGAAAATACAGAAATATGTTCTTCTCTGAAGCTATTGCACTGATTGAACCGGTACTTAAACTGTGCATCAATCATTGGAAGGTCCTTTACAAACTTTGTGTTTTTTATGTTGATCGAAATTCCAAGATGACTACCACTGCAGGACATAGTTTTTACATAGGACCAATTGGATCTGTTTATATCCAGGTGAACGATACAGGCTCTTGAGAGCCTCTGGTTATATTTAGGATCCCTGGCCAAAGCTGCTAACTTTCTTGATTGATATATGTCATGCACCTCTCCAAACTTCCAGATGTTACATTATTGTCCAAAAATATCTATGTTTTTCTTCCCTCAAACTATGGTTTCTTATGGTTTTTTTCTGTGGCTCAGTTATCTCATCTGTCTGTGTGACATCAATCACATGGGTGACTTATGTGTCATTTACCCCATCAACATCCCATCCATAGTATCCAAACAAACTTAAGAATGTATCATTTTGTTCTTCAGTAACTATAAGTGATATTTTCTCCTTTTCATACATTTCCTTTTTAATTTCAGTTATTGCATCAATGACATCAGTATTCTGTATTTTCTTCAGTAAATATTCCCTCCAAAATTCAACATCTGATATATGAAATACCTGTATCATATTTCAAGTGTACCAATAAAATCTTGAACTGTAAGCACATGTCCAAGGGAGGTTTATTTATATTAGATAATTGGTTCTTTATTTGTACGAGTTAATCATGTGAAACAAAGAAATTAATTCCACAAATATTATCTCTTGTATAGCCCTGCTTCCAAAATTTAATGAACCAAACTAATTAACAAAAATATACATTTGATGGTCCTGCTGTTACCTCTTTGAAATGTCATGCATGCCATTAATGAAAGGTTCAAAATGGGATGAACATTACGTTGTTTTATTTTCAATTTTAATGTTATAATCTAGATCTGTATAATTGGATACTGGATTCATTTATCTCATGGTAAGATGGTTATATCAGAAGTCTTGTAGTCCATGCTTTCATTCACATGTTCTTGTTTACATGCACAGCAGCTTTATCTAACAATAATCAGTAAGCCCTGCCCATTACCAAATAAGCTTAATTGCTGTAGGGGTGTAAAATTTTCTGGGTCAACCCTGGCCTTTAAACATTTTTCTAGTGACAAATTCGGTTTTGCCAGCAATATCTGGTCCTTCCTTTCTGCCAACATAACAATACATATTTGTCATAACATCGTTATTGGAATCATCAAGGAGCCACGAATACTTCATCAGTATTTCGTCTTATACCTCCGTCGATGTTGCATCAGGCAGGCCAGTTTCGTAATCAGTTGATGTAACAGATTTATTTTTAGCGAACAATTTTGTGAGAAGGTTTCAGTTTTTGCTAATCGTGGTCACTTGCAAGCGTCAAAAGTAGGTGATTTCAAACTTTTATGTCTGAGTCAATTGCACGATTTAAAAGATCGGATAATCAAAGTCGGAATTTAAATTGAAAAATAATATCGGTGAAGGAATGAAAATGTTCCGGAAATATCAACTCGCCGACTGGCTATCAATACAGAATTTTTACTCGCATTTTACAAAAGTAACTCACAAATGCGAGTTTTGGTCGCATTGTAGAGCCCTGATTTATCACCACCCACTGATGGCAGGATCTGTACATACATATTTAAACTTATAAAACATTAAATGTTATCTATTTTTAGCATTTGGAGCTACCCCTGTTGCAAGTAGTTCCGGTGGGTTATTTGGACAACCAGCTGCAACACAGTCAGGAGGAGGTGGTCTCTTCTCTACGCCAGCCACGAACAATGCCTTTGGAGCAAAACCAACTGGATTTGGAGGCAAGCTTTGTTATTTCAAATATGATCAATAGATGGAAAATTGTTTTTGGACATTGTCTGTTTTAGAAAAGTGACGATTTCAGTCTTGTTATTTAATTATTAGTTATATTAATGTGTACTGTGCTGGAAGAATTTTTCGAGATTAAAAATTGTATGCAAGGTTTTCTTTATCACAATTGTTAACCATAGTTATATATATTATGGAGACTTTTTAGCATATTATTTACGTTTCTGTTGTTACGTGTAATTTCTAATAAATATAAATACAAATATAGTACATATGTTGATATAATATTAATTCAATTTTGACAACCGCATCAGTGGTGTAATGGTTGGTGTGGTCGCCTCGATTGCAGTAGATCGTGTGTCAAACCAAAACTATAAAATTAGTATCTTTTGCTTCTCAAATAAACACGCAGCGATAAGGAGATAGAGCAAAGACTGGTTGGCTCGGAATCAAGATAATGTGTCAGAGTGTGGCAACATGTCGAACACTATAAAAAATCCAACTAAGCGTGTTTGTCTAGTACAAAGCGGACCTCATCATCATCTCATTGAAAATATACTTGTTCTCACTATGATATAGCTGAAAAACTGCTGAGTTGGCATTAATCAGCAATCACTCACTCACTCAATTTTGACAATTTTCTGAAGCCCCATGGTGATTTCAAGGTGCATAGCTTGTACTTTGATATTTATGTGGATATTTCTTTACAAACTGTCAATGTAATACAAATTCACTAAAAATATATAAATTATTCTTTAATTTACAGGGTTTGGTGCTACAACTGCCACCCCGGGAGGAGGTATGTTTGGACAGACACCAAATACATCATTATTTGGACAAGCTGGAACTAGTGGTAGGTGCTATGAAATAAATACTGTCAGAGAGATCCTTGTAACTCACCTAGATGAGCCTAGGACTCGCTAAGATTTACAGAAATGTCTTCAGGCCTCGTCAAATTAAATTGCTACAAGTGTTCCTGACTGCACTTTGATAGTCCTATTTTATTATCTGGATTCTGTGGTTCATTCAGTCCACAGGGCTCTTTTAATGTGAGTTCTATTGTAACAAGGATTATGATTTAATGATGTTGGGAATTTCATGACATAAATTTCATTTTTGACGCTGTCAGATAATAGAACAAATGTACACATTACTTCTCATTATTTAAAGATCAAACTTTTGACAAATTCATATTAGAATAATATTAATGTATTAAAGTAGTTGCAGACATCAGTCTGTTTATAATTTAATGGTAAAAAAAATACTTTTCCTTTTGTAGTTAATTGTTGATTAAAGTAGGGGGTTGGGGTATGGTTGTTTAATACCACTTTCAACAATATTTCAGTTTTATTGATGGAGGAAACCGGAGAAAACCACAGACTTGCCGCAAGTCTCTGACAAACTTTGTCACACAATTTTGTATTAGTTTGATTAAAGTATGCCTAACTTTTGGTTTAAAGTAATAATGAATTGATAATTTTATAACAAAGAAAAGTGTGTAGAATCCCAACATCTCTTGTTGCAGCTAAACTTGGGACTTGGGGGTGGTAGGGGTATGCATTGGCCATCAGAAGATCCTAGTGAGGGAAACTTACACACTTGTCTGAAAATCTGGGGGGGGAATTCACATGTTTACCTGTCACACCTGCTACATGTCTCTACATGTTTTGTCTAGTTAATAATAAAATTTGTTCATGCCACGATAGATAGCTGAAGTAGGCATTAAACACCAAACTCTAAAACAATTTAAATTTGAATGTTGCAATTTCAGGTTTTGGAGGCACTGTGCCAACAGGAACAACACTGAAATACAATCCCCCAACTAGTCAAGATACTATGGTAAAGAATGGACAGACACAGAACATTAATACTAGACATCAGTGTATCACTGCTATGAAGGAATATCAAAGTAAAAGTTTAGAGGTAATATGTTATTGAATATTTTGTCCATCACATCTTGTGGATTATCCTACTGTCTAGTCCACTTCTTGTGGCTTATCCTACAGTAGGGGGACATGGAATCTTTTCACTGAAGCCAATCCTCAATATAACAAGACCTGATGTACACTCAAGTTGATGGACTCAAATAATATTTTCAATACAACTAATTTAAAAAATGTTGTAAGTAGACTAGACTGTTTATTATGAATCAAATTAAGGGGATTGTTGGGATCGCTTTAACCGGTTTACCCCCATTCATGATTTCCATCTTGTTCCATTGATTATAACAAATGTTTGGAATGCTTAGATTGACTGATTTAGTGTGTTTAATGCCACTTTCAGCAATATTTCAGCTATATCATGGCGACCAGTTTTAGTGGTGGAAGAAGTCGGGGTACTCGGGAGAGAACCACCGACCATGGGCAATCAACTGGTAAACTTTATCACTTGCAGCTGCGAGTCGAGTGCACCCTTATTTATAATTTACAAAGCCGGGTGCGAACCAATGCCGTATTGGTGATAGTCTTGTATGAGTTGTTAGGTAATCCAATTACCTAACTCATTGAGCCACTCGGGCCCCGGAATGTTTAGAAGAAAACAAAATAAAAGAAATGTTTCCTTAATAATATATATATCAGGATGCCATGGTGGTTAAATTAAAAAGATAGCAGCAAAAATTGTAAATACGCTGTACCATAGAACATGCAGTATCATAGGATCTGACTATACACCTTGTTTACAACCTTAAACATTATGTTGTAGGAACTGAGAATGGAAGATTATGCTGCTAATCGTAAAGGTAAACAGCCAGGAACAGGAGGCATGTTTGGCACAACTCCAGCGGCTACACAAAGTACAGGATTTAATTTTGGTGCAATGCCAGCAAACGCTGGAAGTCGTAAGTCTCAGATCTACTGTGATTTATTTTTATGAATTACATCATGTTATCCAGATGTGTTTAGACCTTCTTATTATTATATGCATATTTCCTTCACATATGATTATGTGATAAAGTGACTTTTGACAAATCAGTTTTCTCTGGGTACTTTGGTTTCCTCCACCAATAAAACTGAACACCACGATATAACTGTAATAATGTTGGAAGAGGCATTAAACACCATAGACCAAACCAAACCTTCACTTGTGCAGTATATACACCACAAATGCCAATCAATCATATATACACCACATTATTGAATAAAAGAAATTTAACAATATAAACAGCTACAATATCACGAAACACTCCCTGACAAACATCAAATTTCGGAACACTGGATGACAACAAAAGAAATCAATGTAAAGACAATGACATATACTAATGGAAATCCATTTCTCACCCCTTGGATAAAATAGTCCATCAATTTAGGTGAAAAGATTTTTCTATCTTACCCCGGCTCCAGGGTAAGACAAGCTAAAAGCCGTTTTTCCCACAAAATTGTTTTCCATTGTTGAATTAAATTGTCGATTTATAGTGTCTTGGCAGTATTTTCAATGTAATTCACAATAAAATACAATGTATTTTATAAATGCTACTTCAACAGCGATAAATGCCTGTAAACAAGTTGTTTGACGGTCAAAAGGAGGTAATTTTTTTATTTACGTTAGTTACCTAACAAGGGAGAGCACTCTATATTTTCTCAACGTAAACAAATATTGACAAAATAGAAAGAGATGAGAAAAAGAGGCAAACATAGTAAAAGGTGCAAGATTTTGTTATTATAGAGTCTATCACAAGTTTGTTAACTTTATTATTTTGAACCTCTTTATAGCTGTAAAATGAAAATCTTGTTTTATTTTATTACGTGGCATTTTGGTCCTGTGATACGGTTTGCAAATTAATGTGCCAAAACTACACAAAAAGTAAACAAACAGTGACACGGTAGAAAGGGGTGAGAAAAAGAGTCAAACACTAAAAGATGCAATATTGTAATATCTGTGACACCCTCGTGTAAGATTTAAATCGTATCAGACTCGGACAAGCCTCGTCCGATACGATTCAAATCTTACCCTCGGTTGTCAGATTTTACTATCTTGCACCTCTCCTGGTGTTAGACCCTATATGTCACGGATCGGAACAGACACAAATGGGACCCTCCACCCTCCCCTCTTGATTAGTAAATCTCCAGTTGTCAAACATGTAAAACTCAATTTGAAATGATAAAAAATATTTTAACATTGACAGGAAAAAGGTAATGTTGGTGAATACTCAGAAGTGACTACTAACTACGAAGGTAGAATCTCTCAGCTACATCAGACACAAACAAGTTATTATATGATGATGCCTAGTTTGTACATGAGCAACATATTGAGTTCAAACTTCAGTCGCTCCACTCGCACGGACACATTATTTCCAATACACATCCATTTGTGATGAATTTTTGGATTAAAAAAGTATTTCAATATTGATTAATTAATTTTTTGTCAGTTTTGCGGTTGGAATCAGCTATTTTATTATATAAGATATTGTTCTATTGATTCTATTTAAGAAATAAATCATGGAAGCCAGAATGTGTTGGAAGTTTTAACATGGATTGGTGGATACTAGTATTTTATCCCGAGCCAGAAGCGAGGAATAAATTTACTAATATCCGTTTGACCTCAATCCATGTTAAAACTCAAAACACATTTTGGCTTCCATGATTTATTCCGATTTTGATATGTCTAAGAGTACAAATACGGCAGCATACTTTGATTGGAAGACGGTAATTATCCCCCGCAATAGCGGTGAGGGGATATAGGTATAGCGGCCGTCTGTCCGTCCGTCACACTTTTTTATTTATGCGATAACTTGAGTAAACATGGATAGATTTGAATAATTGTTTGCATGTGGCTTGTAATTATCATTATCTTGGATGGGTTCTAACATGGAAATATTTGAAGCAAGGGTTTTGGGGGAAAATCTTAGTTTTTGGTTGAAAAATCAACAATTTTGAGAATTGTGTCTTGTTTACGTGATAACTTTAGTAAACATGGATAAATTTGAATAATTATTTGCGTGTTGCTTGTAAATATCATTATCTTGAATGGGTTTTTACATGGAAATATTTGAAGCAAGGGTTTTGGGGGAAAATCTTAATTTTTGGTTGAAAAATCAACAATTTAATTGTGTCTTGTTTACACGAGAACTTGAGTAAACATGGATAGATTTGAATAATTTTTTGCATGTGACTTGTAATCATAATTATCTTGAATGGGTTTTAACATGGAAATATTTGAAGCAAGGGTTTTGGGGGAAAATGTTAGTTTTTGGTTGAAAAATCACCAATATTGAGAATTGTGTCTTGTTTACGTGATAACTTTAGTAAACATGGATAGATTTGAATAATTTTTGCATGTGGTTTGTAAGTATGTTATGCATTAAGACCTCAAGGCTGCTTTCTATAAATATATAAAACTAAATATTATGCAAGTGTGGGAGGATACTAGACGGTTCTTTTATTTATATTTACGTTTGCGGAAAATGTCGCACACAATTTATGCTGCCAGTGGAAAAGTCATTCACATTCTCCAGTGCATGTGCTAATGAGATTATTCTGAATGGATAACTCGCTCGTTTGTTAAAGCGAAAGAAGGAGGTCATGTTAGAATTATGATTTTAAATTTTGACAAACAAATTCAGCCTATTAATTGATTATTACTTAAAGTTCTGCATGTTCATCCTACAATGACATGTTCAACCTACCTTTTTATTATACCCCCACTCGTAGAGAGGGGGCTATATTGCAATCACCTTGTCCGTCCGTCCGTCCGTTCACACTTTCGTAACAGATATCTCAGCTTCTACTGGAAGAAATGATTTTATATTTGATATGTGACTTTGGCATGGTGACTTGTACCGTGTCTCCCCTTTCCAGGTTTACCGCACATCTACTTCCTGTTTACAGTGCGACTTATAATTTTTCTTGTTTGCCGTAATGAAAATTTTCATAACAGTTATCTCAGCTTCTGATGGAAGAAATTATTTTATATTTGATATATGGCTTTGGCATGGTGACTTGTACCGTGTCTCCCCTTTCCAGGTTTACCGCACATCTACTTCCTGTTTACCGAGCGACTTACAAATGAACGAGTGGGGGTATTCTTAGCACGACGTAGCGTACAACATCTTGTTGATAATCTGTTTTGTTGCAGCTTTTGGACCACAGCATGCTGCCACTGGTGGAACTACTTTATTTGGTGCACAACCACAAAGTGCAGGAGCAGGATTATTTGGTCAGACTAATAAACCATTATTTGGTACAGCTACAACCAGCAGTGGATTTGGAACAAGCACCAGTACAGGAACTCCATCATTGTTCGGTGCTCAAAATAAGGTAGGTCTTCTTGTGCATTGTCATTCTCAAAACATGAGGCGCTGGCACATATTTACATTTTTGCCCTTGGAAGAACTGTATGTTTGATAAGTCTTGCACAACCAGCAATGATTTCAAGGGTAAGGGGGTGGATTTTATTCCATAGAAGATAGTTTAAACTAAATTATACTTTTATAGCCATTTAGAGTTCCATGCGGAACTTTATTTTACATTAGAGATATATGTAGGCTTTACAGTTTTACAGGGACCGGCGTGGTCGTGATTGTATGTTAGTTGGATTTACAACTACCTGTGCAATCGGTGCCTATCACCAATAACGTTGTAAGTTCGAATCCCACCCAGGTGAGGTATACTCAATACAACATTATGTGATAAAGTTTGTCAGTAAATTTCTCCGGGTACTCTGGTTTCCTCCACCAGTAAAATAGATCGCCACGATATAACTGAAAAATTGTTGAAAGTGGCATTATGCACCATAACACTTGCCCCCTCTGGAGTTCCATGGGGATCAATATTTTACATTAGAGATACATGGAGGTTATACAGTATTACAATATATTTATTTTAGCCATTGTTTGGTGGAACCCCTGCAGCTACAACACAGTCGTCACTGTTTGGTGGAACTGGAACTATAGGTTTTGGAGCATCCACAGGGTTCAGTGGATTTGGTACAGGTACTTCCACGGTAAGTAGTAAACATTGTGTTTAAATATTTATGGCTGAAATCAGTTTGGTATGTAGACATTTGTAGGCTACATAAAAAGTACTTCAATGGTCTTTATACCAAGCACAATAAATAGATATGCCTGGTCTGGGTTACACAACCATTAATTAAATTTTAGTGTCAAAACTTAATTGACTTAAATTTACTTGACAGGTACATGAATTTAATTTACACTGAACTTGTGACTTAATTCAATTGAAGTTTGTGCAACCCACATCATGGTTATATTGTTTAGGGTATTAAGGTACCAGGCTCTAAGGCTTTCCTTTTTGACATTTATTAAGTGTGTTTTTTTTCTTACGACTGCTAAATATTTGCAGCCATATTATCGTAAGGGTGTGTCATTATTTTTTCTCTGTAGACAATGCTAATGCGAGGTGTACTAGATACAACATTGTGTGATAAAATTTGTCTGTGACTTGCGACAGGTCAGTGGTTTTGTCCGGGTAGTCTGGTTTCCTCCACCAATAAAACTGACCACCACGATATAACTGAAATATTTGTTGAACGTTGCGTTTGGTTAAACACCTTAATCCCCCTCTGTAGACACAAAGTATTTTCACCATAACTTAAGTTCTATTTGAACACATTGATCTTGGTATAGATGATAGAAATTTTAGAATAAAGGTTCAGATTGATTTGAGGGATTCTAGGTCTGTTTGAACACATTGATCTTGGCATAGATGATAGAAATTTTAGAATAAAGGTTCAGATTGATTTGAAGGATCTAGTCCTCTGTTTGTTTCCAAACAAGAGGTATAGTGGTGACTAATAAACATGTATAAATGACAGTAGATAACATAACCATACAGTTCTAGTTAGAACATTGTAAATGGTTGACAATGTACAACCATGTGTTCACACTAGTTCTTCGTCTATTTTTTGAAGATTGATTGGTGTTTAATGCCAACTTTAGCAATATTTAAGCTAAATCATGGAATATATTTCTAGAAGAAATGTATGTGCATAAAAGATATTGATGTCAAACGAAAAAAATTATATTTCATATGTTGTGATTATTTCAGGGTACCAGTTTATTTGGGGCTAACAAGCCAGTATTTGGAGCCACACCAGTAACATCGGCTACAGGCTTTGGCCAGCCTAACTTGTTTGGGACTAATAAACCAGCAGGGACTGGACTGTTTGGCACTCCTGGACAGACTCCTGGATTTGGTATGTTAATTTTTCATAATAATTAATAAAGAACTATACCATTGTAAATAACACAATAATGGGCAAATTGTAGCAATATATTGTGTTACCGTAAACGGCCTTGTATTATCTGCATATATTGTGTTACAATAAACGGCCTTGTATTATCTGCATATATTATACCCCCACTCGTAGAGAGGGGGCTATATTGCAATCACCTTGTCCGTCCGTCTGTCCGCTCACACTTTCGTAACAGATATCTCAGCTTCTACT
>MJUT01043865.1:149549-169454 GCA_002080005.1 Gigantidas platifrons | reverse complement strand
TCATATTTTTATTGGTTAAGACAGAATATTTTCAAATTTCTACAGTTATATATATTTTCATTGGTTAAGATCGAATTTGAAATTAAGTCTATTTTTCATATTTTCATTGGGTAAGACAGAATTTCAACTGTTATACATATTTTCGTTAGTTAAGACAGAATTTCAAATACAATACATATTTTTGTTGGTTATGACAGAATTTCAAATTTCAACTGTTATACATATTTTCGTTGGTTAAGTGTTATTTCATATCAATTATGATGCACAAATTTGCATGTATACATGTTATCACAATAAAGCTATGGACATTAAATTTTATTTTAATCTTTGAATAATAAACATTTACTTTAGATTTTATAAACATGTCCAATGTTTTTTATCTGGTTTAACATGTTTATTTCACTATCTATACTTACCTGCATCAACTTTTTGCAATGTTCTCGGGTCGTCTTCAGCATTTGCCTGAATTCAAATTTAAATTTCCCGCCTCAACAACCCATCGGTTACCTCCCTTAAAGTTTTTTTCGGGCAGCCATGCTATGTCTTCAGCATAAATGGTCCTGATTTTATACAATTTTTTTGAGTATATTAATTGCTTTTTGGTTGAGAAATACGTTTTTTTTTTCTAAGCAGAAACCTTAATTTAACCTTTTTGTTGTTTATTTTATTTGGATTACGTATATATTACGCGATGTCAGCAGATTTCAAACTTTGTATAAGGTGTGATAAATTGATTAATATTTTGGACGATCACGATGATTGTTATCGTCATCGAGTTTGTAACAGTGAATTTCCATGTGAGATTTGTAAATCTTGGACGTCAGTCGGTCGAATGTATGATTGACAAAGCTCGCTTGGTGGCTACGAAAAAACAATCGAGATCGACTGATGTTGAGACTTGCACTTCAAGTCCTATGGTTTCATATAAAGTAGAATTGAAAATTTCAGATGCTAAATTATTTATTATTTGAAATCTCATCCCTGTTGAAGCAAAACACACAATTTATAACAAATAAGAACGACTGTTACAAACAATATTTATTTATGAGTAGCATGAATAGGGGCGTAGCTATGCGGAGGCACGGATGCATGTGCTTCCACATCGTTTCGGCAAAACAAAAAAAATAATGGCAGGAGGCAAGGTAAGAAAGAAAGAAAAGAAGATGTGTTGGCGTATCCTGTAGATTTACATGAAAGAGGTGATTGAGAAGTGTCATATTATTATTCTGCAATGACATTCTTCATCATTATAATAATAATATTATTGAAGTGATTTTTTTGTGTGCCATCAGGATCCGGATTTATCTCATCCCAACGAAACTCGACGGTCTCACACTGGAGATCACCAATACCGTGTTTGAAACTTTTAGAGATGACCTACCAGCAAATGACGTCGAACAATTTCAGGAGGAGGTGGATAGATGGTTAGTGCGGTCGAATATTGCGGCAAACCTCAACTACCTCAGAAACACCAGGCCTCGACATTAACGTTTGTCCGATTGTCCGGTACCAGTGAAAACTGACGTCGGACAAGTATATCTTGTACCACGGTTGTCCGACGTGACAAGTGAAAAAATGACTGTCCTACCTTTTGAAGGTTATTTTCTATGATAAAAATGTGTTGCTTTATCATTTTTACAGGCATAAACTTCGTAAATAATTATTTTAATGTGCTTAAAAATATCGGTTTCCATTGAAGTACACACTATCGCCAATTATCACGGTGAACCAAGAGACATTCCGAAAAAACATTTTGCCGCCATTTTGGAAAGGGGACGCAATGCGGTATTGTGCTATGGGAAATGTTGACCGTACTTTTTGTTCGAAGCTACTTTCAACAAAACGAACTTTTAATTAATTTTTTCTCATTTCAATGACATAAAATCATAGTTCTCATATCAAATATGTTCATATATGCGAAGATTGGCAATTCAAAATTCGTTGAAATGCATGGGACGCTTCCGGATATTTATCCACCCGCATTGGTATTTTATACTCGACACCGGGTTAATATTACGACCTATCGTACTGTTTATTTACATCCAGACATGTGTTAATGCATATCCAATTAAAAAATAGACTTTAAACTACAGTAGATTTACTCCAATCTGAATTGAGGTCTGGCAAATGATAATTACAACCTCTACTTTCTTCAGTTTTTGACTGACATTTTCAATTTATGTTTGTGCTATATTTTCATTCCGAAGCTACATGTATATATAGTTGGACCATTGATCAAAATGACAGAGACATCGTTCTTCTGCTGAAGATTACACAAACATGACCACAGCACAGTAAAATTTATTTCAAAGGAAAAGTGGGAGGGGTGGGGTATAAAAAATCACTGGTATGCAAGACTCAGATAGTCAAGGTAGACAGAAATAAAAATGTGACATTGAATAAAATAAAAAACCCAGAACAAATCAGTTAAGACAGCTTTTTAACTATTTACTAAATTTGGGCAGGGTAACTTTCTAGTATTTTTTATATATACGCCTAGGCCCCTGGATTTTAAATTTCAGGGGCCCAGCTGCAGACCTGATTTGCGTCCACTTTAAAGCGGAATTCCTCTTTTTTTATTCCGGATTTTACCGTTTTACCATTATGATTCCTTTTTTATAGTATATCCAATACTTCCGATTTTGCCGATTTCCGCTTTTTTGTTGTCCTCGTAAAATCAGGTCTGCAGCTGGCTACTAGGTTCATAATTTTAGTTTTCATCCCTGCAAAGCATCCTGGATTCAATCCACATTATACGATTACCGTTTAGATGGGCTTGCTATTCAAGAACCAAACTTAGAAATTGATGATTAGACACTCATACCATGATGGCATCGTTTGATACCAATGACATTATGACTTATGTCTAAGTGTATGTTAATTTGTTGATTAAAGATGTCATAATCATAATGTCTGTTAATGTTAGTATTAATAATGACTAATAGACAATAACCAAAACATTTTATGCAAATTGCTGATAATTATTCTCTATTTTTTGCATTTTTAATAATTTTTTCGGACAACTAAAAGATTGAGTCGGACAAGTACTTTTTAGCTCACCTGACCCAAAGGGTCATGTGAGCTTTTGTCATCACTTTGCGTCCGTCGTCGGCGTCGTCCGTGTCTGTAAACTTTTCATACTTTCATCTTCTTCTTTGAAACTACTGAACAGATTTGGACCAAACTTGGCAGAAATGTTCATTGGGAGGTCCTCTAACAAATTTGTTATTTTGGTTTAGATCGGAAAACCAACATTGCCGCTAGGGCCAATAATGTGTTTTGATTGGTTGAAACTTTGAAAATATTCTTGTCAGAAACTACTCAGCCGATGGAATTGTAACATTATAGAAATGGTGACTGGATGGTCCTCTACTAAATTTGTTATTTTTGTGCCGATCGCATATCCAAGATGGCCGCCATGACTCGACTTAGTTTTAACATAGGACCCTATGGGAAAAATGTTTAAAAAGTTTTTCCTCTGAAACCAGTAAGTCAGTTTAAAGCAAACATGACATGAATGGTCCTTAGGTGGTCAACTTTCAAAATTGTGTTCAGTGACCCCAATCTCGGTTCAAAATGGCCATCGTCAGCGGCCATAGTTTTAACATAGGACCCAATGGGAAAATTGTTTAAAAGTCTTCTCTTCTGAAACCAGTCAGCCAATTTAAAGCAAACATGGCATGGATGTTCCTTGGGTAGTATATACTTTCAAAATTGTGTCCGGTGACCACAACCTTCATCCAAGATGGCTGCCATGAGCAGACATAGTTTTAATATAGAACCCTATGGGATTTGAATAGTAACTTAGATGTATTCGGCATGCAGACATTCTTAAGAGGACTTATTTATATCAGGTGAGCGATACAGGCTCACCTGAGCCTCTAGTTTTAGTTAGATGTCCGAAGGGACAAGTTAAAAAAAATGTTAATGTAGAGGGCTGATGGACACTTGCTGTAATTAATTGTGAGCTCTACCCAAACATTGATGTCTGCTTGCTAGTTCTTGTCACTATGCCTGTAACTACTGCCACAGCTGAGAGAAGCTTTAGTGTAATGAGACGAGTTAAAACGTATGTTCGGTCGACTATGCTTACAGAGAGGCTGTCTGCTTTGGCCGTTTTACATGCTTATAAACACTGGCATATCGATGTTGAGAAAGTAATAGATGTATTTGCTGTAAAGAAAACGCGTCGTTTAGGTTTTCTTTTTGTCGCTGACCCTGATATTGAAGCTCATAGTGACAATGAGTAGACTTTGAAACTTGGGTACAAAGTTCTATTGGTAGATGTGACTGTCAGATAGAAAAAACATAAATGATTCTTTGTTAAAAAAAACTTACTGCCAGTCGAATAGGCCCTTTCACAGTTATTACAGTCATATTGGATAGGGGGCAAATTTTCTTCATAGAGGTAGAAATTGTTTGAAAAAACAGGAAAACGTCATGGACCAGAAAAATTGCTCAGCAACACACATAGGGTTTCTTATATTTTCATACCATTCCTCCCTCTATCCCAAAAATTGCCCCCTATCCAATATTGCTGTTATAACTGTGAAAGGGCCTATTGGTCTTTCTTAAGTTTATTCTATATATTGAAATATGCTATATTTGCGGAGCTTCGGGGTGGCAGACCCCTCACCCTAATTTTGTGCTTCCACTTCAAGTTAGGTATAGCTACGCCCCTGATGAACAATATTTACCAATGAGTGACATGAATGATGTTGACCAATGTTTGGCATAAATAAATGTCTACATATGAGAGACGTAAATTAATATTTACCAATGAGTGGCATAAATTATATTAACCCATGAGTGGCACAAACTATTTACCAATGAGTGGCATAAATAATATTTACCCATGAGTGGCATAATAATATTTACCCATGAGTGGCATGAATGATGTTTACCAATCAGTGGCATAAATAATATTTACCAATGAGAGGCACAAACAATATTTACCAATGAGTGGCATAAATAGTATTTACCCATGAGTGGCATAAATAATATTTTACAATGAGTGGCATGATAATATTTACCAATGAGTGTGCATAAACAATATTTACCAATGAGTGGCATTAATATTAGTTATCTTGGTGTAATCAGGGGTGTACGGAATTTTACACCCTGAGGCGCAGCCGAAGGGTGTATGAATTTTCAACACCGGTGTAAAATTCAGTACACCCCTGATTACACCAAGATAACGAATTATTTCTTATGAAGCTTTCCTTTACTTCTTTTGATTACACCAAGATAACGAATTTGATTTTTTTTGTTTGTAAAAAGTACGGGGAAAAAAGTACGCGAAAATGTATTGTATTATAACGTCATATCTTCGAAAAACAAGTAACATTGTATTTAAACGTTGTATATGAATCATTTCGGTTTGGGTGCTTTTGTAAAGAACTTGAAGTATTTAGAGAAGAAGAAAAAAAGGCGATTGAAAGAAGAAGTATTTTCTAAAATTTCTGCTTCTGTATGGGAAGCAAATCTTTTCGTCGCCATTTTCCCTTTGCGTATCTAGCAGACGTTAATAAATAAAGTTATTTCCCTCTGGTTAGCAGACGTAAATAAATAAAGTTATTTCCATTTACTGTCTACACAAAACAAAAAACAAAAAAAACAGTGCATTGAGAAAAATGCTTTTTTGTTTTCGATTTTACATATATTACACATATTATTGTTTATAATCATCAAATTTTATGTAAATGTATCATTTCATATCATACTATTGCTGTGCGTAGTTCAAAATTACTTTTTTTATTTAATCCTGGGTGTAAATGGTTTAGCTGGGGTTGGGTGCTATTTACACCCGGGTAACTAACCAATCAGATTGCAAGATTCTTGCTTCATAAGAAATAATATTATTTACCAATGAATGGGCCTGAATGGCATAAATAATATTTATCAAGGAGTGGCATATATGATATTTACTAATGAGTGGCATTGAAAATTAAAACTGAATATAATACCAAAACTACTCATTTCTACCTTGATAAAGCTAGTTTTTAATTTGTTTTCATTTATCACAGGAAAGAAGACTACAATATATTTTCTCTTTTGTATTTTTTAGGGCAGCAAATCCACTAAATGCTGGACCAACACCACAACAAATTCAGCAACAGTTATTAGCACTAAATAGTTCTCCATACGGTGACTCACCACTATTCTGGAATCTTAAACAGGTAAGATATAGTCATTATTTTACCCACATGGCATAATGTATTTCTTCATAGGGCTAGAGCATTTTAATCTTGATTTGTAGTTGAATATATACCAGGTGTGATAATTATATATTTCTTTTGTTTGTGGATATACGGTTGTGGTAAGTACATACATATATAGAGATAAATATTCGTTGAATTTTTGATTTCATGGTTTTATACTATCCACGAAATCTACCAAAAATTTGTAAACCAAGATTGTCAGAAAAATATGAATAAGCAATTTTTTTCTGCAGACAATGGTAATTTTAGGTCAGAGCAAATGTGATGGGTAGTTTGTGTAACAGGAAACCAAAAATAACATTGTATGGATGTCCTTATAGAGGGGTATTTATTTGAATGAGTTCAGAAGACATTTTTGAAAATTTTTGGGAGTTCCATCATTGTAAAAATTTAAAATTTGAAAACTGGTGAGTTTCAACATGAAAATGGTGAGTCAAGGGCTCATCTAAGTGAGTTACAAGGATCTCTGATCTTGTATGTTTCCAAAATCAAATATCATTCTTTCATAATCATGATTTTGTACACATGAAAATGGTGAGTCAAGGGCTCGTCTAAGTGAGTTATAAGGATCTCTGATCTTGTATGTTTCCAAAATCAAATATCATTCTTTCATAATCATGATTTTGTACATATTTATACGCTAAATTTTTAAACTGGAAATTGATATTGTTTTAAATAGATGCAATTTTATATTTTTAGACTGAGACTAAAAGAGAAGACATTTTGAAACCAACAAATCCAGTGGCCCAAAAAGCTGTGTTGACAAACCAATACAAAGTCAGTCCTAGGCCAACAGCCAGAATTAAACCCAAATCATTTCATAATGTATTGAATGGTTCTAAGGTAGGTAATACAGCACCAAGATGATTGGCACAGTGGTGTAAATTAGTTAGCATGCTCTCCTCGATTGGGGGGAAATTGTGGATTCAGATTGGATTCCTGGTGGGTTAAAGCCACAAACTAAAATTTGTTTTAATGTGTAAGAGCAAAAAAGACTCGTCGGACAAAACCAAAATAATGTGTCGGGGTGAAGGGATATGTTTACATGCAGACTGTAGCATTATAAAACTAGAGAGCATTTTAGTCTTGTACAACACACGTATGATCTTCATCTTATCAAAACCAATTTGTACCTGCCAAGATACAGTCAAACCTGCCTTAAAACACACATGTATATAATAAATCACTGTCTATCAATGACAGTCTCATTTTTCCCATTAATGAATAGTGCATATAATTTTAACCTGTGTATAAAGGGCAACTGCTCATAAAGACCACATTTTCAGGTTCCAGTGAGTGGCCTTTATATACAGGTTTGACTGTATCTAAAACATTGCTCACTTGGCATAACACAACACTCGCTCATTCATACTGGATCATGATTGGTCAGATTATACCTTATAACTGATTATAGACTGTATATCTAAAACATTGCTCACTTAGCATAAAACAACACTCGCTCATTCATACTGGATCATGATTGGTCAGATTATAACTTATAACTGATTATAGACTGTATATCTAAAACATTGCTCACTTGGCATAAAACAACACTCGCTCATTCATACTGGATCATGATTGGTCAGATTATAACTTATTACTGATTATAGATATATGCACATACAGAGATGTAACAATTGTCACTTTTCTTCTTAAGATACATGTATGAGTCGTTCGATCACTTTACCCAAAGTTATACCATATCATTTTATGTTGGTAGTTCCACAGTGTTCACTCACCTTTAAAAAAAACTTGAGACAAAAAATGTGTACCTTTTAGATAATTTAAAGATCTCATTAATTTTATCCAGTGTAGAACTTTCATGATTTTAAATGTTCAACATGGCACCAGTTGGAAGTGGTATCATCACAAAAATGATGACGTCATAGAACTTTGATCACATAAACTTTAAACATGTTTGTGAATCAAGAGCATGTATAAGTGTTTTGTCACCAGAATGTGATTTCTATATTTAGACTTATCCTTGATAAAGGCTGAGATGAAATAAAGGGCAATAGAAACGAATTTTCATGATTTTCCTTCAGAAAATGGAATGCTAAATGTATGACATTGTGAAAGAAGTATTTTCTCACCTGCAGAACTATTTTCTCTCGTACAGTACTATTTTCTCTCCTACAGAACTATTTTCTCTTCCACAGAAAATTATTAGATACCATCTTTTTTTTTCTCATTGCAGCAACAAATATTTGAAGGGTTAGAAGATGAAGACTTTAGTTTTGGAAATGAATCATTTATGCCAAAGAAAAATATCAAGAAACTTGTATTGAAAAAGTCAATGACAGACTCGAATTCACCTAGTCGTGCTTCTTCTGTGATAGATGATGTACCTAATGACCGCTCATTGAATGAGACAGATAATAGCTTTCTACACACTGACAACATGCAAGTATAACCTAGATGATAAGATGAACCATTAATGAAATAGATAGTGTCCGGTGAGTTAAAGTGAGACGTGTTCCATTTTGTTAATATTGGAGGAATTGATGACCATCGCTGTTTAAACTATCGCATTTGGTAGAAGCAGAAGTCATATTTATGAAGATATTATGAACCCCATGATATTTGTTGTGAATTAGTTTCATTGATTTATATTTCATTAATGTCATTTTGATTGGTAAACGTTTAGCACAATAATTATGTAACAGTACACAACCGCATCAGTGGTGTAATGGTTAGCATGATTGCCTCGAGTGCGTAGATCGTGAGTTCAAACCAGATCGGGTCAAACCACAGACTATAGAATTGGTATTTGTTGCTTCTCCGATAAGCATGCAGCATTAAGGAGAAAGAACAAAGACTGGTTGGTTTGGAATCGGGATAATGTGTCTGAGTAGGGCGACATGTCTATCCACAGACTGTTGTTTCAGTGAACTAGCACTATAAAAATCCAACTCAGAGTGTTGGTCTAGTACAAAGCACAACTCATCATCATTTCATTAAAAATTAACATGTTCTTGTCATGATAAAGCTGAAAAATTACTGAGTTGGTGTTAAACGATAATCTCTCGCCCTCTCTGTAACAGTACATCTGACCATTCCACTTTAGTGACACTTGCTATCTTGTTTGTTGAGTCCACATTAAAGATTTTGTTATGTAAAGATGTGTTTCTATTATTTCAGTATTACAGGTCAGTATTGATGTTACCATTAAAAAGAAGTTCGCTAATAAATTATATTTTTTTTTTATTCAAAACAGACCACCAATAGATGGTAGAATTGGCAAGGATACTACAGAACCTGAAGGTCAGAGTTCACCAAGGTCACAACCGAAAACCAATCAGAATCTAGATGATACAATAGCTATGTTGAATGAACAGAACAGAGGGAAGCTATCGTCACGGTCAGCTGATGAAACTGATTTAGACATTACACAAAGAGATGAGAGTCTTGAAAGAAGACCGGTAAGTCTGTTTGTATTCTTGAAAGAAGGCCGGTAAGTCTGTTTGTATTCTTGAAAGAAGACCGGTAAGTCTGTTTGTATTCTTGAAAGAAGGCCGGTAAGTCTGTTTGTATTCTTGAAAGATGACCGGTAAGTCTGTTTGTATTCTTGAAAGAAGACCGGTAAGTCTGTTTGTATTCTTGAAAGAAGACCGGTAAGTCTGTTTGTATTCTTGAAAGAAGGCCGGTAAGTCTGTTTGTATTCTTGAAAGATGACCAGTAAGTCTGTTTGTATTCTTGAAAGAAGACTGGTAAGTCTGTTT
This sequence comes from Gigantidas platifrons, assembly GCA_002080005.1. NCBI lineage: Eukaryota > Metazoa > Mollusca > Bivalvia > Mytilida > Modiolidae > Gigantidas > Gigantidas platifrons. Next base: position 159,511 of record MJUT01043865.1, on the reverse strand, counting down.
GTATTCTTGAAAGAAGACCGGTAAGTCTGTTTGTATTCTTGAAAGAAGACCGGTAAGTCTGTTTGTATTCTTGAAAGAAGACCGGTAAGTCTGTTTGTATTCTTGAAAGAAGACCGGTAAGTCTGTTTGTATTCCCATGGCTTCAAATGATTAAATATATTAACTTTAATGAATAGTTTTGACTGTGTCTGTGAAAGTACTTTTATTCGTTGGTACCAATTTTCGTGGTTTCTTCAAAATACATTGATCCCTGTGTTCTTGAATTCGTAGTTTCAAACACTACAAGCAACAATCAATAGGAAAATTTTATTACATTGGATTTTTATTTTCCTGGTTTAAGTGAACCACGAAATCGGCAGAAATTTGAACCCACGATTAATAATGATTTTACAGTATGCTTGTAGTGAATTTTTTTTTAATAGAAATTAGAATAATCAAATTTATGTTTAAAAAATCACCATTTTAATGCTTGTGTGTTATATAGCAGAGAAACAGAACTGTGGTGTATTGGTTTGTGTAGTTGGTCGTGAGTTCAAGCGCTGGTATTGTCGTACCAAAGACTATAAAATTGGTATTTGCGGCTTTTCCGGTAAGCATGCAGCATTAAGAAGTAAGAGTTGGTTCAGATTCAGGATAATGTGTCTGAGTGGAGTGACATGTCTACCCGTGAATTGTTGTTTCAGTGAGCTATCACAATAAAAATCCAATGAAGTGTGTTGACATCTTCACCGTTTTATCAAAATGCAACTTGTTCTCGCCATGATATAGATGGAAAAATATCACTCATTCACTGTTCTATATATACATGTACTCTCCTCGAAATGTAACTTGTTGGATTTACAACTGATTACCTGTGCATTCAGTGCCTATCACCACTAAAGTTACCAGTTTGAATCCTGCTCATGACAAGGTGTACTCACTACAACTTTATGTTATAATGTTTGTCAGAGGCTTGTGGCAGATTAATGTTTTCCTCTGGGTACTCTGGTTTCCTTCACCAATATAACTGAAATATTGTGGAAAATATTGTTAAACACTATCTTAACTTTAACAATTAAAATGTGATTTTTTTTATGTTGACAGAAATCACCAACTCCTCCACATCCAGCTGGTATCGTCCTGACTCGGCCTGAGTATTATACACTGCCAAGCATGGAAGAACTAGCAGAAATGGTGAATGAGAATGGAGAATGCTTCGTTGATGGGTTTACCATCGGTAGAGAAGGTTATGGCAGTATCCACTTCCCAGGAATGGTTAATGTTGCAGGATTAATTCTGGATGAGATAGGTAAGACTTTATTGTTTTAATATAATATTTTATTATTTAATAGGGATGATGTTTTTTTCAGTTATTTATCTGATTTCAGCTATTTTCCTCTGGAAATATATCATGAAATTGCAGAACACATGTCAGAAAATGTCAAAGGGTGGAACTTTTTTAAAGTGGGTGTAGATGGTTTCAGCTATTTTTTATTTGTTTTCATTTCATTTATTTTATTTTCCAACCAGATTGAATCATCCCTGAAATTATACCAATAATTACATGTGTATATGTTTTATATCAAAAGAAAATGAACAATGCTTGCTTGTTTTTTTTCCATTCAAATACAATATGGCCTGCAATGATGGATATTTTCCAGATATAATATATTGCTTGTCCTATTGTATTATCAAAATGATACAATGTTTCTGTAATTGCTGTTTTTCATCTTACACATACAATAGCTTAATAACATTGAAAAGAGCAACAACAACACAATTAGAAAAAGAAGAGTTGTGAGAAAGATTTTATTTATTCCAGTACGGTACAAGAAAACTAGCCTGACCTTGACAATCAACAAACTGGGTTGTGATCTTATTAATCTTCCAATTATTTATTAACTTGAGACAATAGAGTTGTGTTTAATTATGGTATTTTCAATATCTTTATTAATATTTGTGTACCAGATATCACTTAATCATTACCATGGCAACAGATGCTCACTCCATTAATATTTGTGTACCAGATATCACTTAATCATTATCAAGGCAATAGATGCTCACTCCTCTTGTTTGTGCATTTAACATAATCTAGCCTTCTTCCATTGAACAAAAATAGATTTTTTTTACTACAACTTTGATTATTATTTCAGTACACATACGTAGAAAAGAAGTAATAGTTTATCCTGACGATGACAACAAACCTGAACAAGGGGATGGTCTAAATAGAAAGGCAGAAATTACACTGGACAATGTCTGGCCTATAGATAGGACTAACAGAAAACCAATTCAGGTAATTATTCCAATCTAATTTAAATTAGGGTCATCGTCGTGATCAAAGGGTCGTTGGAATTACAACTACTTGTGCAATCAGTCCCTATAACCACTTTGTGGGTTTGAATCCCGCTCATGGCGAGGTGTGCTTGATACAACATTATGTGATAAAGTTTGTCATTGACTTGTGGCAGATCGTAGGTTTTCTCTGGGTACGTTAGTTTCCTCCACCAACAAAACTGACCGCCACGATTTAGCTGAAATATTGTTGAAAGTGGCATTAAACACCATAATAGAAATTATGTTTGTTGTATCTTTCTTTTGTTGGTTTTTTTTCACCAACATCTAACAACATCCTATTTTTAGTTGGTTTTTTTCACCAACATCTAACAACATCCTATTTTTAGTTGGGTTTTTTTCACCAACATCTACCAACATCCTATTTTTAGTTGGGTTTTTTTCACCAACATCTAACAACATCCTATTTTTATTTGGTTTTTTTCACCAACATCTAACAACATCCTATTTTTAGTTGGGTTTTTTTCACCAACATCTAACAACATCCTATTTTTAGTTGGTTTTTTTCACCAACATCTAACAACATCCTATTTTTAGTTGGGGTTTTTTCACCAACATCTAACAACATCCTATTTTGGGTCACATCATGTAACCTTTCATTCATCTTGAACATTGATTGTCCAATCATATGCAAGACAGTTAAATATATTGACAAATCAGACAACAGCTATTTGTATGTACTTGGTTTTGATACCTCAAGATTTATTTAGCTCATCACTGATTGGTCAGTTGAAAATATGAACACTGATGTGACCGCAGGAGGTTTTCAGACCTGATTTTCGTCCGCTTTAAAGTGGAATTCCACTTTTTTTATTCCGGATTTTACCGTTACGATTCCTTTTTTATAGGATATTCAATACTTCCGATTGCCGATTTCCGCTTTTTTTGTTGTCTTCGTAAAATCAGGTCTGGCTTTTGTAAATCATACATTGTAATTTACTGGCATTGCACATAATGTACCGATCTGGCTAAAGACAAATATCAAAGACAAATCTATTTAGTTATCCAAGTATAATACTACATTTTGTACAAGAAATATATGTATGTTTATCCTTTATAAAAAAAATTCAATGAAATGGGCATGTTTAGAAATTACAATGATTAAGGGGACCATGTAGTCAACCAAATATGCATATACAATGACAACTGTCTAAACCGAACCTACTACAGACCAACTTGTGTGTTCAAAATAGACAGGTGTTTGGTTTAAACAGGTTATTTTAACAAATATTTCCTACATTTGTGATTTGATATAGAGTTTTGTTTATTCAGTGTTCGGTTTAGACAGGTTTCACTGAATATATTTATACTGCAACAGCAACTGAAAAAAAAACCAACTAAGATTGAAGTAAAACGCAGACTTCTTTATCTTTAAAGGAATCCATGCCAAATTTACCCATTCAACCTATCATTCTATTTAAGCTTAGTCCAGAAATGTGGTATACATTCTAACCTGTATTAGGAGATCACCTTTGGGACAAAGAAAAAGGGGTCTTTTAAGACAGGTGACTTCTTGAAAGAGGTTTAATTCAAAGGAAATTTTCTATGCCAGGACAACAAAAGATAAAAAAAAAAAAGGAGACCTTTTAATACAGGTGACTGCTTAATAGAAGTGACCACTTGTGCAGGTTTGCCTGTATATCATATTAGGATTGTTGATAGTATATTCTGTCTTTTTCATTTTGTAGGATCCAGAAAGATTAAAAGCTATGCATTATCTTGATAAGATAGAAGAAATAACGTCTAGAATTGGTGGTCGGTTTACAGACTACAGACCAGAAACTGGCTCCTGGGTGTTTGAGGTAAAGACACTTTTTTGATAGAAAAAAAATTGATTGGTTACTGTTTTATAATATTCTGCAAATTCCTTCATATTTTTGTGTGTCAGTTTAATCTACAAAAAGAGTTTTCAAGTGGATAATAATGTTTTTAGGGTTAATGGTGTTTAACACCACTTTCAACAATGTTTAAGTTATTGTGGGATCACATCTGTGATGTAATGGTTAACATGATTGCCTTGAGTTGGTTCAAGCTCCGGTCAGTGCAATACGAAGACTATAAATTGATATTTACTGCTTCTCTGTAAAGCACACAGCATTGAGGAGTAGAAGCCAAGACTTGTTGGCTGGGAATCAGGATAATGTGTCAAAGTGTAGCAACATTTCTACTGTCACTTCAGTCATCTAGCACTATCAAAATCTAACTAAGTGTGTTGTATTATTACAAAGCAGACATCATCACCATTTCATCGAAATATAACTTGTCCTCACGATAATACAGCTGGATGGGAATTTATGGGTTTTAATGCCACTTTCAACAATATTGCAGTTGTATCATGGTGGTCAGTTTTATTGGTGTAGGAAACCAGAGTGCCTGGAGAAAACCACCGACCTGTTGCAAGTCACTGACAAACTTTATCACATAATATTGTGTTGAGTACACCTCTCCTGATCAGGATTCGAACTCGCAACTTTAGTGGTTATAGGCACTGATTGCATAGGTAGTTATAAATCCAACTACCATGCGATCACGACGGCCCCGGTATAGCTGGAAAATTGCTCACTTGGCCTTAAACTACATTCTCTCGTTCACTTAAAAATTATAAATTGCAGAAACTGGAGAAAACATGACTCACCGTATTACATATGGTTGTATCTAAGGTTGATTTTTAAGATGATGACTCTTATGTTCATTTGTCATTTAATGCTTATCCATTTCATTTTTTAGGTTAAACATTTTACCAAATATGGTATGGATGAAAGTGACGAAGAAGACTTATCAGAATTGGCACAGCGCCAAGCAAAGTTGAAGGTCAGTACATGACAAAGTGTTGTCGGCTATTAACAATCCACTTTAAGCTTGTGAGAGTCTTTCCTGAATGTGAATGATTTCTTCAAGTTTGTGGGGAAAATGATAATTATTTGCCTTGACCTTTGACCTGCTTTTATGTGTTTTATTATTTGCACAATACTTAAAAGTGAAGTTCAAGGATACTTTTCTGCTAAATAAGAAAGTGTTGTGAATATACTAAAAGCGTGTTTCAGAAGTGCCACATTATGTGATCATACCGTCAACTAGATAACTGATTTATTCCAGTATCCGTGCAGCAAAGATCAACAACATGACAATTTAATGAGCTGCATTTTTTATGAGTTCCTGTTGTATGTGCATTATGCAAACACAATGTATATGTTTATCATAAGCAGACCTGTCATTGTCATGACGACGGATTTATTACAATATCCATGGAATATAGGATAACCAATAACAAGAGATGAATATTTTTTGGGGGAGGTCATGTGATTCCAGAAGATGACCAATAAGAACAACAGATGAATATTTTTTGAGGAGGTCATGTGATTCCTGAAGATAACCAATGAAAACAAGAGATGACTATTTTTTTAGGAGGTTATGTGATTCCAGAAGATAACCAATAAGAACAGCAGATGAATGATTTTTTTTTTTTTTTGAGGAAGTGGCATGATTATTATTCTGCAAAGAATTATTTCTAAAATGATAAATCTGTATGAGTGAGACATGGATGAATTTGAATTATTATTTTCTGTGATCAATACATTTTTTGTGTATAGAGTGAAAATGTACAGTGCAATGATAAAGACATTTTATGTGTATAGAGTGAAAATGTACAGTGCAATGCATTATAAACATTTGTATTATGACTTCCTGTGATATGATAAAATGAAATGTTGACCGTGTTTTTAAATGTATTGTTTTTTTTATACATGTACCTATTACATTATATGTATTGTCGTTTTATTGCAATATGTGTTAATTAAGGATTATATATTAAATATTTGTATGCCAAGATTATATAGCAAAAAACATGTTTTCTGTTATTTGTATTTTATATTTTTAATTGGAGATGTAAAATAAAACTGAGATTTTAAATTTTCATTTTATTAGATTCAAAAACCTTGGTTTATATATATATATATATAAGTCTAGAAGATTGTGCAACGATACCGATAAAGATGTTACAAAAATTATATTGACAAAATTTTCGATCAACAAATGACCTTCTTCAGTGTCTTATCAAAATTAGACTGAGTTTGTAAAGATTAGATGGTATAATTACAACTCACTAAATAGTCAGGTGACAAAGTGTGACATATTAAAAATCTTTAACTCCCTCATTTCACTGTAAAGATAGGATGGTATAATTTCCACTCACTACATACTAAAATATTAAGACCACATTGGGAGGGTCCAAAAAATAGATTGTATGGCGAACAATTTTATCTTTGAATACAAAATTAAAGAAACTGATCTTTGCTTGTATATTCTTTGTATATGGAACTAAAAATTAGTATTATTTTTATCCAAGTTGTATGCTCTTTAGTTTAAACATAATTTATTAATTATACCCCCACTCGTAGAGAGGGGGCTATATTGCAATCACCTTGTCCGTCGGTCCGTTTGTCCATCCGTTCACACTTTTGTAACAGATATCTCAGCTTCTACTGGAAGAAATGATTTTATATTTGATATATGGCTTTGGCATGGTGACTGCACATCTACTTCCTGTTTACCGTGCGACTTACAAATGAATGAGTGGGAGTATTCTTAGCACGAGGTAGCGTGCAACATCTTGTTAATTCAACATAACATTACAATATTGAAGTATATATGATGCATAATACAAAGTAATTAATTGGATTGGGAAACAAGTTGCTGGAACTTATATTAATCCCTGTCCGTAGGAATAAAGTTCATTTATAATAGTATAAAACTCTTAAGAGGAGAAACATATAGAACTAACTAATAGTATTTTGATTATTGGCTTTGTAAGTTATATTAACAAGGAACATATTTTTTATATAAGAATATTTTGCTTTGTTTTTTTTTAATGAGAATGTAATGTAATTTTTAACTTACTGGACATCTGGCCTTCCATATCCTATGGCATCATGTGGTTTTCTGCTTACACTTCACATTGTAAATTTCTCATCAGAAATTACTTGTCCATTCAAACTGAAGGTTTGCAAGAATACTCTGTGGATAGACAAATTTGGCAGCCATTATGTTTGTACACCACAAAGCCAAATACCTTTAGTTTCAGATTCACCAAGTTAGGAATTAAAAAATATTTCTTGGTAACCACTTAGCCATTTTCCATTTGAATAAAAACATTGTTGAAATATTGTTAATTGATCCTACTTGTTATATACAGTGAAACCTGTCTAAACCGAACCTCCTTGGAACCAGCTTTTGTGTTTGGAATAGACAAGTGGTAGATTTATACAGGTTTAATTAAAACACACCTTTCCTACATTGGAACTTCATTTAAAATTTTCATTTTGTTCAGCATTTGGTTTAGATAGGTTTCACTGCATTATGCAAAGCCAGGTTTTTACTGCCTTCTTTAGAACAAAAGAACAGTTAATTAACTAGGTCAGGGAATTAGACAATATAGGTATGGTGTCTTTTTATATGAGATTTATTTGGATGAAGCTAAGAAACAGGGGTACTGCGAGGCTCTGCCAAGCAGTCCCCCTGTTTCGTGCCGAATACAAATAAATCTGATACCTATATTGTCTTTATACTGCAATACCATATTTTTTTCTCATCATTTTCTATATAAAAAAACAAATTAAAATTCGTATTCCCCGTCATGGGCCCCATTTAAAAAATGCTTTATACAGGACATTGTCCAGTATAAAGCAAAAGTTTATACGACCCCCTTTATCAATGCTGTAAAGTTACAAATTGCAGTATAATACAGGATCTATAGAAGCCATGATTGTCTCTTGTTACAATTTTTGATTTTGTTTTTTTGAAAATATTTGTATGATTTATTGAAATATAATAAAGATTGATTGTTTTTGTGTTTGTTATTTACTTATGAGTAAGAATTTCAATATTTTTCAAGTCTACCAGTACTTCACTATTTACAGGCGGTTCATTTTATCAAAATTTGAAAAAAAATTCATGAATATCTTATAAAACACTCATTAAAATCAGGAGGTACCAAATAATTTTAGACGGGTATAAGTACCTGCTACCGCCCCTGATGAGAAAGGTTTACATATGGATGAATTTAGGTGCTGTCTGTTATCCTGTTTTTTGTGTTGTGTGACCTGTCAATATTAAACTATATAAAATAATCTATGATCTTAATGAGATCAGAAGTCAACTTTGATATAAAGATATCTATTGAGTTCCAACTTATCTAGAGAAATCAGACCCCGGTTGATATGATATTTCAGAGCTATTGCTTCCAAACATGATTTCCTTGTTAGAGGGCAGCTGCTTACAAAGAAGTGACAGAACCCATTCACTAGTAATAAAGTTGAAGTTCATAACTTGGAAAGTTTTACAGTTGTTATCATGACTTAGTTAACATTATGGAATATTTGTGTCACAGATGGCCACAGATTTACTTCATTTGTTGCTATCAAATATATCGCTCATGTGCACTGTTCAGTTGATGAAAAAAATGTCGGATGCAAGTAAAGATATATTCCGTGTGTACCACATAAGAATAATTACACCCAAAAAATGGTTCACACGACATGAAACGGACAGATTCCTCAATAATCATTGTCAGGAATGTGTGCATGCTTACCTTGGCATCCATGATTGTTTATTTTTTCGTTACAAGGTCATGATCTGCAATCATCGGAACAAAACAACCAAAAGTTAATCAGTCTCCACACCAATCGCGAGGCCGATAAACATGTACACGAATTTGCAGATTTCTAATTGTTGGGAACATATTTCGACTTGAAACATGCATAAATAGTTTAGTACAGGTACCGCCATATTCCAAATTGAATTTTCAGGGAAAAAATTCTTCACCCAAAACTGGTGTAATATTATTTTGACATTATTTATTTATTTAAAGAAGATTACCAACTGCTAGATACTATGAATGTTTTTCTGCACCAACATATACATTACAAAATAGAAATTTTACATTAAAAATGCAAAATTTTTATGTTACAAATAAAACACAAAATAGACGTATAATACACACACTCACACATAGAGATTATTTCCTTATTGAAATATTAGTATACCATTATAGTACAATAATATGTCTACCGTCACGATATAACTGAAATATCGTTGAAAGTGGCGTTAAACACCATAACTCTCTCTCTCTGGATTCTCTATTATATTGTATTATATTGAATCGCTCAGAGGATTCAATAAATTTAAAAACAAGCTTTGAATATATTGACATTAATTGCAATTAGTATTGGAAGTAAACATAAGGTTCATGGGAAATGGCCATCAATGTGTTTAGAGATTAATCTTCAGAATTACGTCATTATGTTTTGGGTTTATTTTTTTAATAAATATTGTGGGATATCTCAATCATGGAAACCTACCGTGGCCATAATCCGATGGTAGTTGGGTGGACATCTAACTATGCCATGAATACCTATCATTACCATACTACAAAGTTGTTGGTTTGTTTTTCAGCTTATGGTAAGGTGTACTAACTACAACCTTGTGTGATAAAGTTTGTCAATAACATGGAACAGATCTATGGTTTTCTCTAAATACTCGAGCTACCTCCATCAATAAAACTGACTACCACGAATAAACCAAAATATGATTGAAAGTGGCATTAAAATTCAGAAACATTACAATTTCTATACCCC
>MJUT01043865.1:102118-130930 GCA_002080005.1 Gigantidas platifrons | reverse complement strand
GATTTGGCAGATAATGCCCCTTTAACTGATTTCAGCTTTTTTTCTGTGAAAAAGAAATTTCGAAAATTGAAGGACCCAGTCGGAACAGGTAAAAAATGATCCTATTGAAAGTGGGTGTAGATGGTTTCAGCTATTTTCAATGCATTTCAGTTGTTTAATGTTCTATTCAGAATCATTCCTGGTTTAGCAATATACCTAACATTATTTTGTTCATTTAATATTAATTAACATGTTTGATGTGCTTTTTTTTTCTGCTAATTGCTTGATGAAAGTGGTCAAGTGGGTCCTTCTATTAGTTGTGGTTTTCGAGTTAAACTTGTCGACTTACTGTGCTCGGTCTAGGCCTTAAGCAAAACCAGAATTGGTGTAGAGTAAATAGTTTGATATTTTTAGACCTTGATGATGATACGATAATACTCTTAGTCTTCACAAAGATGATATGTTATCATTCGCCATACTGAAAGGTCCATTATCAAACTTAAATTTAGAAATTATTCGGAAGGATCTTTTATCAAACTTAAATTTAGCAGCCTGGGGCAAAATCTAGACTTTAATAGTCATAATTTAACCGCTATCCCAATTTTAATAGTCATGATTTAACCGCTATCCCAATTTTAATAGTCATGATTTAACCGCTATCCCAATTTCAATAATCATATTTGTTGAACTGATATCCCAATTTTAATAATCATAGTTGAACCAATATCCCAATTTTAATAGTCCTGGTTGAACCAATTTCCCAATTTTAATAGCCATGGTTGAACCGATATCCTAATTTTAATAGTCATAGTTGAACCGATATCCCAATTTTAACAGTCTTTAAACCTTGATGATGATATGATAATTCTCTTAGTCTTCACAAAGATGATATGTTATCATTCACCATACTGAAAGGTCTATTATCAAATTTCAATTTAGATATTTTGGGGGGGTTGATAGACAATGCTGGAGGGTTTTGCAGCCTGGGGTCAAAATCCAGACCTTAGTTGCCATAATTAACCAATATCCCAATTTTATCATCCTTCCCTCCGGCTATATCTACCTGCTGGCTCCATAAACAAAACTCGTATCAAAGTCCGCATGAGCTGAGCAGGACTTATCAACAGTCAGCAGGAGTTATCACCAAATTCTCCTAACATTTAAACGATAATTCCTGTGAAGATGGCAAAAATAAATAAAATTGATCTACACCATTAGCTAGTTAACATTACTTTTTAAAACATATATCAAATTAAGAACTGTTGCGTTAGAATTCGCCATACTGAAAGGTCCTATCTCAAACTTAAATTTAGAAATTTCTAGGGGGTTAATAGACAATGTGGGACTGTCTTGCAGTCTGGGGTCAAGATCCAGACTTTAATAGTAATAATTTAATCGATCTCCCAATTTTAGTAGTTACAGTTTAACCGATGTCCCTATTTTAATAACATAGTTGAACCGCAATTTTTAGTAGTCACAGTTTAACCGATATCCCAATTTTAGTAGTCATAGTTGAACCGATATCCCAATTTTAGTAGCCATAATTTAATGAATATCCCAATTTTAACAAGCCATAGTTTAACCGATATCCCAATTTTAGCAGTCTTTAGACCTTGATGATGATATGATAATACTCTTAGTCTTCACAAAGATGATATGTTATCATTCGCCATACTGAAAGGTCCATTATCAAACTTAAACTTAGAAATTTCTTTGGGGGGTTGATGGACAATGTGTGACAGTCTTACAGCCTGGCGTAAAAATCCAGGATTATAATAGTAATAATTTAACAGATATCCCAATTTTAATAGTCATAGTTGAACCGATATCCTAATTGTAATAGTCTTTAGACCTTGATGATGATACGATAATACTCTTAGTCTTCACAAAGATGATATGTTATCATTCGGGGAGTTGAATGACAATGCAGGACAGTCTTGCAGCCTAGTGTAAAAATTGAGGCTTTGATAGTCATAATTTAATCGATATCTCAATTTTAATAGTCATAGTTGAACTGATATCCTAATTTTAGTAGACACAGTGGAACCGATATCCTAATTTTAGTAGTCTTTAGACCTTGATGATGATACGATAATACTCTTAGTCTTCACAAAGATGATATGTTATCATTCGCCATACTGAAAGGTCCATTATCAAACTTAAATTTAGAAATTTCTCTGTGGTTGATTGAAATATTTGAACCGATATCCCAATTTTAACAGTCATAGGTTAACCGATATCCCAATTTTAGTAGTCACAGTTTAACTGATATCCCAATTTTAACAGTCATAGTTTAAACCGATATCCCAATTTTAGTAGTCACAGTTTAACCGATATCCTAATTTTAGGAGTCTTTAGACCTTGATGATGATACGATAATACTCTTAGTCTTCACAAAGATGATATGTTATCATTCGCCATACTGAAAGGTCTATTATGAAACTGAAATTTAGAAATTATTCGAGGAGTTGATAGACAATGCGGGACGGTCTAGCAGCCTGGTGTAAAAATGAAGGCTTTCTTAGTCATAATTTAATCGATATCTCAATTTTAATAGTCAGTTTAACCGATATCCCAAATTAATAGTCACAGTTTAAATGATATCCCAATCTTAAAGTAATATGAAAAGCAAATATTGTGGAATTTATGGATTAAATATTTTCACTTAAATATGGCACTTAATTTTAACTAAAATCAACTGCATAACATTATAAATCCGCTCATAAGCAGATTTTAAGAGCAAATCACAAAATATTTGACAGCAGATAATTCTGTTGTCCCGTACAGTAATGCAAAGGATATGTGCGTGACCCAAGATTTGAACTCTTTCGGGGGGAGATTACCGCTCATGTGCAATGTTCAGTTGAAAAAAATATATATATATATTCCGTGTGTACCACATAAGAATAATTGCAAAAAAAAACAATTGGTTCACATGACATGAAACAGACAGATTCCTCAATAATCATTGCTAGGAATGTGTACATGCTTACCTCAGCATCCATGATTGTTTATCTTTTCTTAACGAGGTCATGATCGGCAATCATCGGACCAAAGCTTTTCTTCACGAGGTCATAATCGGCAATCATCAAAACAAAACAATCGAAAGTTAATCAATCTCCACAACAATGGCAAGAACAATAAACATGCAGACAGATTTGCAGATTTCTAGTTGTTTGGAACATATTTCGACTTGAAACATGAATGAATAGCTTAGTAAAGGTACTGCCGTATTACAAATTGAATTTTCAGGGGAAAATCTTCTTCACCCAAAACTGGTGTAATATTACTTTAATAGTCATAGTTGAACCGATATCCCAATTTCAATAGTCACAGTTTATCTGATATCCCAATTTGAATAGTCATAGTTGAACTGATATCCCAATTTGAATAGTCATAGTTGAACTGATATCCCAATTTTAATAATCATGGTTGAACTGATATCCCAAATTTAGGAGTCTTTAGACCTTGATGATGATACGATAATACTCTTAGTTTTCACAAAGATGATATGTTATCATTCGCCATACTGAAAGGTCCTATCTCAAACTTAAATTTAGAAATTTCTAGGGGGTTAATAGACAATGTGGGACTGTCTTGCAGCCTGGGTCAAGATCCAGACTTTAATAGTAATAATTTAATCGATATCCCAATTTTAGTAGTCATAGTTGAACCGATATCCCAATTTTAGTAGCCATAATTTAATGAATATCCCAATTTTAACAAGTCATAGTTTAAACGATATCCCAATTTTAGCAGTCTTTAAACCTTGATGATGATACGATAATACTCTTAGTCTTCACAAAGATGATATGTTATCATTCGCCATACTGAAAGGTCTATTATCAAACTTAAATTTAGAAATTATTCGAGGAGTTGATAGACAATGTGGGACGGTCTAGCAGCCTGGTGTAAAAATCCAGGCTTTGTTAGTCATAATTTAATCGATATCTCAATTTTAGTAGTCAGTTTAACCGATATCCCAAATTAATAGTCACAGTTTAAATGATATCCCAATCTTAAAGTAATATGAAAAGCAAATATCGTGGAATTTATGGATTAAATATTTTCACTTAAATATGCCACTTAATCTTAATTAAAATCAAATGCATAACATTAAAAATCCGCTCAAAAGCAGATTTTAAGAGCAAAATGCAAAATATTTGACAGCAGATAATTCTGTTGTCCCGTACAGTAATGCAAAGGATATGCGCGTGACCCAAGATTTGGACTCTTTTGGGGAGATTACCGCTCATGCGCAATGTTCAGTTGAAAAAAAAATAGAAATATATTCCGTGTGTACCACATAAGAATAATTGCAAAAAAAACCAATTGGTTCACACGACATGAAACAGACAGATTCCTCAATAATCATTGTCAGGAATGTGTACGTGCTTACCTCAGCATCAATTATTGTTTATCTTTTCTTTACGAGGTCATGATCGGCAATCATCGGACCAAAGCTTTTCTTCACGAGGTCATGATCAGCAATCATTGGAACAAAACAGCCAAAAGTTAATCAATCTCCACAAAAATGGCGAGGACCATAAAAATGCACTCAGATTTGCAGATTTCTAGTTGTTTGGGAACATTTCGACTTGAAACATGCATGAATAGTTTAGTAAAGGTACCGCCGTATTCCAAATTGAATTTTCAGGGAAAAATTTTCTTCACCCAAAACTGGTGTAATATTACTTTAATAGTCATAGCTGAACCGATATCCCAATTTCAACAGTCACAGTTTATCTGATATCCCAATTTGAATAGTCATAGTTGAACTGATATCCCAATTTGAATAGTCATAGTTGAACTGATATCCCAATTTTAATAGTCATTGTTGAACTGATATCCCAAATTTAGGAGTCTTTAGACCTTGATGATGATACGATAATACTCTTAGTCTTCACAAAGATGATATGTTATCATTCGCCATACTGAAAGGTCCATTATCAAACTTAAATTTAGAAATTTCTCCGTGGTGGATTGACATATCTGAACCAATATCTCAATTTTAGTAGTCATAGTTGAACCGATATCCCAATTTTAACAGTCATTGTTGAACCAATATCCCAATTTTAACAGTCATAGTTGAACCGATATCCCAATTTTAATAGTCATAGTTGAACAGATATCCCAATTTTAATTGTAATAGTTGGACTGTTATCTCAATTTTAATAGTCATAGTTGAACCGATATCTCAATATTGACAGTCTTTAGACCTTGATGATGATACGATAATACTCTTAGTCTTCACAAAGATGATATGTTATCATTCGCCATACTGAAAGGTCAATTATTAAACTTAAACTTAGAAAGTTCTCAGGTGTTGATAGACAATGTGTGACGGTCTTACAGCCTGGCGTAAAAACACAGGATTTTAATAGTCATAGTTGAACAGATATCCCAATTTTGGTAGTTATAGTTGAACCGATATCCAAATTTTTATAGTTACTGTTGAACCAATATCCCAATCTTTAGACCTTGATGATGATACGATAATACTCTTAGTCTTCACAAAGATGATATGTTATCATTCGCCATACTGAAAGGTCTATTATACTTAAATTTAGAAATTTCTCCATGGTGGATTGACATATTTGAATCGTTATCCCAATTTTGATAGTCATAGTTTAACCAATATCCCAAATTTAATAGTCATAATTGAACTGATATCCCAATTTTAGCAGTCTTTAGAACTGAAAGATGATATGTTATCATTTGGCATACTGAAAGGTCCATTATCAAACTTAAATTTAGAAATTTCTCCATGGTTGATTGACATATTTGAACCAATATCCCAATTTTAATAGTCACAGTTTAACAGATATCCCAGTTTTAACAATCTTTAGACCTTGATGATGATGCGATAATACTCTTAGTCTTCACAAAGATGATATGTTATCATTCGCCATACTGAAAGGTCAATTATCAAACTTAAACTTAGAAAGTTCTCAGGTGTTGCAGGGCTCTATGATTCATACCAGCTCCCACTAGCCCCTGACTAGTAAGGAAATATTTTCTACTCGCCAACAAAAGTATGTTACTAGCCAGATTAATAAAGATACTAATTCGTACTATATACAATGTAGTATATAACTCCAATATGTATTTATTTCTTTGGCAATAACAAAGGCAATTTTATTACAAGTCCAATTTCTTTTTTCTTTTTTTTTTTTACTGTTTTTCAAAAGACTGAAGTATTAAAACTTGAAGATGGTTTACTGGAGCTGAAAATGCACTAGTATATTACAAGTTAAGGAATGGGCTTTTGCTGATACCATATATTGAAACATTTTTCATACTTTTATTAATATTATGATAAACAAGATTTTCACGTTTAAACTTTTCTTTCCAGTAACAAATTCGGTTTTGCCAGCAATATCTGGTACTGCCATTCGGCAAACATCACAAGACATAACGTCGCTACTGTAATCGTAAATTAAATGAGCCACAAAAACTCCGTCTTCCAGACATCTTGGAATTTACGCTTTTCAGCTTTAGAACCCGAACCTTCATTAGTATTTTGGCTTGATACTTCCGTCGATGTTGCATCAGGCAGGCCAGCTTCACGTACAGTTGATTCAACCGGTTTATTCTTAGCGAGAACAAAGTTGAAGAATGTTTTGTATTTACACATTGTGGTAACTTTCAAGCGTTAAAAGTACGTGATTTCAAACTTTCGTATGTGAGTCAATTGTGTGATTTAAACAACCGGATAATCAAAGTCGGAATTTAAAATGAAAAATATCGTCGGTGACGGAACGAAAAATTTCAGGAAATGTCAACTCGCCGTCTGGCTATCAATACAGAATTTTTACTCTAATTTTACAAAAGTAACTCGCAAATGCGAGTGTTTTGGTCGCAATGTAGAGCCCTGTGTTGATAGACAATGTGTGATGGTCTTACAGCCTGGCGTAAAAATACAGGATTTTAATAGTAATAATTTAACCAATATCCCAATTTTAACAGTCATAGTTGAACCGATATCCTAATTGTAATAGTCATAGTTGAACCGATATCCCAATTTTAATAGTCATGTTTGAACCGATATCCTAATTTTAGCAGTCTTTAGACCTTGATGATGATACGATAATACTCTTAGTCTTCACAAAGATGATATGTTATCATTCGCCATACTGAAAGGTCTATTAACAAACTTGAATTTAGAAATTATTCGAGGAGTTGATAGACAATGCGGGACTGTCTAGCAGCCTGGTGTAAAAATCCAGGCTTTGTTAGTCATAATTTAATCGATATCTCAATTTTAATAGTGAGATTAACCAATATCCCAAATTAATAGTCAGTTAACTGATATCCCAATTTGAATAGTCATAGTTTAACTGCTATCCCAATTTTGATAGTCATAGTTGAACTGATATCCCAATTTTAACAATCTTTAGACCTTGATAATGATGCGATAATACTCTTAGTCTTCACAAAGACGATATGTTATCATTCGCCATACTGAAAGGTCCATTATCAAACTTAAATTTAGGGGAACAAATTCTGTGGTTGATTGAAATATTTGAACCAATTTCCCAATTTTAACAGTCATAGTTTAACCGATATCCCATTTTTAATAGTTATAGTTTAACCGATATCACAATTTTAATAGTCATAGTTTAACCGATATTACAATTTTAATAGTCGCAGATTAACCGATATCCCTATGTTAATAGTCATAGTTGAACCGATATCTCAATTTTAATAGTCACAGATTATCCGATATCCCAATTTTAATAGTCACAGTTTAACCAATATCCTAATTGTAATAGTCACAGTTTAACCAATATCCCAATTTTAATGGTCATAGTTGAACCGATATCTCAATTTTAATAGTCATGGTTGAACCGATATCCCAATTTTAGCAGTCTTTAGACCTTGATGATGATACGATAATACTCTTAGTCTTCACAAAGATGATATGTTATCATTCGCCATACTGAAAGGTCAATTATTAAACTTAAACTTAGAATGTTCTCAGGTGTTGATAGACAATGTGTGACGGTCTTACAGCCTGGCGTAAAAATACAGGATTTTAATAGTCATAGTTGAACAGATATCCCAATTTTGGTAGTTATAGTTGAACCGATATCCAATTTTTTATAGTCACAGTTGAACCAATATCCCAATTTTAGCAGTCTTTAGACCTTGATGATGATACGATAATACTCTTAGTCTTCACAAAGATGATATGTTATCATTCGCCATACTGAAAGGTCATATAATAATAGTCAAATAACACAAAGATACAACATTATGTGATAAAGTTTTTGTCAGTGACTTGCAGTCTGTGGTTTTTTCCTGCTACTCCGGTTTCCTCCACCAATAAAAGTGACCGCCACGATATAACTGAAATATTGTGGAAAGTGGCGTTAAACTCTGTAACCCTAACCCTGAAATAGCACAACTTTGCACTGCTTAGCGTGCTTGTCTTGAATGTGTTAGATAGTGGGTTCAAGTCCAGGCAGATTCAAAGCAAAGACTATTTAATTTGTTGAGGTAGAGAGACAAGTCTAACTGCAGTGTGTTGCTTGAGTGAGCTAGCTCTACAAAAATCCAACTAAGCGTGCTGGTCTTGTAAAAAGCGGACATCACCAACATTTCATTAAAATGTAACATGTTCACCCTATGATATTGCTGAAAAATTGCTCATTTGCCATGAACAAAATAAGCTGCACTTAAAAGTTACTCTAGATGCATTTAAATAGTTATAGATTGGTTTCAAAGTTTTGTTTATTACTGATGTTTTCAGAATATCAAGTTTTGTTTTTGACTTGTTATGATGATACATTACAAGCTCGTGAGTTACTGTGAGTGAATGCTTATGTATTCGTACTGTCTGAACAAGTAAAACCAAAACAAAACTGATTGAAAATTAACCCAAAAAAATGTCTGTTGGCAAGATAGCATTGACCTATGTGTACTAACAGTACTTGTGCAATTAGAGTAGTGTGCTTATTTTAATTTGTAGTTAAAAATGTGTACTGTTTACTTTAAAAAAAAGAGTACCCAGTAATATGACAACTCAACTTAAGCATCTCTGAAGACTTTTACAATTTTAAAATGGAGAAATTTGAAATGTTGTTATTACATGTATTAGGAAAGTGACCCACACATCATAACCAATACACAGTTTGATATGTTTTCGACCTTAATGATGATACGATAATACTCTTAGTCTTCACAAAGATGATATGTTATCATTCGCCATACTGAAAGGTCTATTAATAAGAAAGAAAAATAACACTAAACACCTTGAATTAGTCAAATAACACTACACTGCATTGGTGTTGTAATCGTTAGCATGCTCGCCTCAGATTGTGGTAAATCATGTTTTTGAGCCCAGGCCAAACCACAGACTAAGGAGTAAGAGCAAAGATAGGTTGGTTTGAAATCAGGAGTCAGAGTGGAGTAACATGTCTACTGTCGGAATGTTGCTTCAGTTGCTACCAAATTTCAACAAAGCATGCTGGTCTTACACAAAGAAAACGTCATCAACATTTCATCGAAAGGTAACTTGTTCCCCTATGATATAGCTGAAAAATTGCTCATCTGGCATTGAACAACAATCACTCACCACCTTGTGAAGCAAGACTAGATATGTGTGTAAACCATCAGCCGAAATAAGCTGTACTTACAAGTTACTCTTAGATGTTTAAGACATGTAAATAAGAATGTTTTCAGAGTTTTATTTTTTACTCATTATGATGATACATTACAAGCTCATGAGTTACTGTGAGTGAATGCTTATGTATTCGTACTGTCTGAACAAGTGAAAAACAAAACAGAACAAATCTGACTCAAAATAAAAATAAAAATATAGCAGTTAGCAAGTTACATGTAGTATATCCTGATCTTTTATTTCAGTTGGCATTTGCAGCAGATTTTACAGTCTCTAGAATACACACATCTCTCACAGTACCATAAGGCCTACATTCATGTTAACTTTGCCTCACAGTTAGAGTCTCTTGGTTTGTGGCAGTGGGCTGTCTTTGTGGTGTTACATATAGAGGACAAACAATGGTAGGTTGTTTATATATCTTTGGGATGATCTATATGAATACTATTGGGGTGGGTGGGGGGGAAACAGTTGTAATAAATAAAAGTTAGTAAAGTGGATCAATAGTGAAACCATATTTTCTAGATCTTAGATAATAGGTACAATGTACATGAGAAGGTTAATAGGGCTCAAACCTACAGAGCTGCTTAGCATGTCTGCAGGTGGGGTCAAGTTATAGTTTACAGAAAGCCTAATTGTGAACCATAATGGGTAACATGTCTTGAGGAATGCCACATCCCTGCATGTTAAAGACCTCTTTTGCAGTTTAAAAAAAAAGAGGAAGCTTATTATAGCTGCTACACACTAAATCTTTCCTCCCTACCCAAATCTCCCCATTACAAAACACTAAATCTTTCCTCCCTACCCAAATCTCCCCACTTTTCAGATAAGAAGTTTCCTTTCAAACAAAGCATTAATAAGCAGGTGAGTGAACAGGGTCCAGTGAACCAGTAGCATAAATTTAACATTAGATATTCAATTGAGGCTTGTTTGTCTTTTATTTCTCAAGATGAAAAAAATATCAATCATTTTGCACCATAACTGAAATGCATTGAAAGTAATTTTATGATATATTTATTAATTTCAAATGATCTTCATAATTAAATTTTTATATAAAAGACAATTGTGATTTTAATAATTAATTCTTTTATAAATTTTGATTGTAGTCGAGAATCAGCAGTTAAAGATTTACTGAATCGCCATGTCACATTATCTACAGAACCATTTAACCAGGAAAAAGAACATTTTCTACAGGAGAAATTACATATACCTTTAAGATGGATACATTATGCAAAGGTATCAATTTTCATATATCCAAATCTTTCTACAACAGAACAATTACTATTTCAGTGATTCAGCTAGGCACCGGTCTCAGGACATTTGCCCACCTATTTTTCAAATTGTCCTGTAGAACTTTATAAAAATTAGCTTAATTAATAAAGAATGTACTGAAGAAATGGTGGAAAAAAAATAAATATTTTACTTCAAATTTACTCCAAAGTCATTGATGGTAAAGTCTATAAATAGCTCAAGAGCCAGGAAGGAAAATCCTTTCCAATCTTCACAATTAAGATTTCTTAGTTTTTACCCGGTACATACAATATATAGATATTGAGAATGTTATCCTTTCCTTTCTCTTTTAGGCATTGCGAGCAAAGTATGATGATAAAAACCATGAAGAGGCTTGGCATTTACTGAAGTCTGAATGTTGGAATTACAGTCACACGGTGGTTCTTAAATATATAGCTCCAGATGCCATTATAAATGGTAGGTCGTCTGTTTTACATTTCTTAAGATTTATGTCATAAAAATTTGGATAAAGTCAAGTAAATAATTTTTGCTTAGTCGGAAGCATATATATATACAGATACAACATAGAACATGAACTCTTTAACCGACTTAAAAACAGAACAATGAACAAATATAACAAAGCAGCACATGGTTAAACATGCTTAAATAGTAAAGCAACATATATCAGACCTGATTTTTTTCTGCTTTAAAGCAGAATTCCACTTTTTTTGTTGGCTTCGTAAAATCAGGTCTGATATATATAATTATTCATACATTGGATATTTAATTTAGTGCACACGACACATGTTTGTGGAACAAACTTCATCAGGTATCTCAAAGTCAAATGATTGGAATTCCAAGCCAAATATTTTTTTTGTCCCCCGACGCTTCGTCGAAGGGGACTATAGAAATGGGTGTCGTCCGTCCGTCCATCCGTGTGTTTGGTTTCCAGATGATAACTTGTGAATGAAAAGTGAGATTGAAGCTAGGTGTGGCATGTAAGTGTATCTTATGAATATCTAGGTCAAGTTCGATAATGACAATTTTTCGACAATTTTTACTAGAGTTGTGCCCCTTTTTATACCTCAAAATTGCTAAATATTTGGTTTCCAGGTGATAACTTGGGAACAAATAGTCACATTGAAACTAGGTTTGGTATGTAAGTGTATCTCATGAATATTTAAAGTTCGATAGCAATCATTTTTCAACAAATCTTTACCAGAGTTACATCCCTTTTTATATTTCGTCCGTATGTCCCGAATTGGTTTCCAGATGAAAAGTCAGATTGAATCTAGGTGTGGCATGTAAGTGTATCTTATGAATATCTAGGTCAAGTTTGATAATGAAAATTTTTCCTAGAGTTGTGCCCCTTTTCACACCTCAAAATTGCTAAATATTTGGTTTCCAGATAACTTGAGAACAAATAGTCAGATTGAAACTAGGTTTGGTCTGTAAGTGTATCTCATGAATATCTAGGTCAAGTTCGATAGTGATCATTTTTTGACAAATCTTACCAGAGTTACATCCCTTTTTATACTTCAAAATTGCTAATATTTTGGTTTCCAAATTATAACTTGTGAACAAAAAGTCAGATTGAAACTAGGTTTGGTATGTAAGTGTATCTCATGAATATCTAGGTCAAGTTCGATAATGATGATTTTTCGACAAATCTAACCAGAGTTACTCCCCTTTTTTTACTTCGAAATGGTCCCTTTCAGAATTATTTAAGTCAGGTGAGTGATACAGGCTCACCTGAACCTCTAGTTTACAGTAGTTTCAAAATTTAATCTTGCCATATAGCCTTGGCATCGGGGGACCAGTGGCCAACAGCCTTTTATTTTTTTTAAATTAGAGGAAAGAAAACCACATGATAGCCAAAATCGGCTAAGGTCACTTTTGCCTGAGGGAGGAGAACCTTAGTTTTGATAAAAATTACAATGGATATGTGTAGAAGAATTAATTCATATTTTAATGTTTTATTTTCAAATTGGAATTTTCATTAAACATTATGTTTTTGCATGTTGCAGGTGGACTTGTAAGGGGGAATATTGTATTGCTATAAATTTTATGAAACATTTCTAACTTTCCCGTCTTATTTCTAATGTTAATAGGTGTTATGTGTGAAGTATAAATTCTAGTGTATATTTTTATTCGATAGAAAATCATGAATACCTGAAAAAATTCCTGGTAGAATTATCAGATCCAGCTCACAGTAGTAAGATAACAGACTGGAATTATGGTGGACAAGTGTTTCTGGATTATATCAACCAGTGTGAAGCTGTTGATAGATTTATACAGGCTCTCAGGGGAGAAGAGGTTAGTACAATTATTTACAAACTGCATATTTACCCAGTTTACTGCAAGTATTTGTCTAGAAGGTGAAAGTCTATCAAATTATTTTATTTTTGTTATGCCTCAATGTTTGGGTGTTTTTTCTTCTTTTTTTCCATTAATCAGGACCATAATGGTGAGCGTATGGTAGTTTGATTTACAGCTACCTGTGCAATTAGTGCCTATCACACTAAAGTTGTGAGTTCGAATCTCACTCATAGCGAGGTGTAACAACATTTTGTGATCAAGTTTGTTAGTTACTTGCTGCAGGTCGGTCGTTTCCCCGAGTACTCCTGTCTCCACCAATAAACCTGATCACCACGATATGACTGAAATATTGTTGGAAGTGGCATTAAACATCATAACTCTAACACATCACTACTAATTGCTACCATTATCTGGAATTTCAGTTTTCAATTCATTCTGTGTTTACTTGATTATTTTACTGACATCAAATCCCAGTTAAATGGAAGAATTTTTGTACAGTCAAACCTGTCTATAGCGACCATTGAAGGGAGTTCTGAAAAAAGGTCCCATAAGACAGGGAATCGTTGAATAGAGGTTATGATATTTGCTCCCAAAATCTCGAGAGGAAAAAACCTAGTTCGGGTATATAATCCGCATCAACTTTTAACCCGTTCGTGTGGAGGACAAATGCATGAATAGAGCTTAAATTCTGGCAAGAAAAAGGTATAAAAATTAAATAAAAAATATGTTCAATTAATATCGTTAAATATTTCCGTCCTTGGTGGGTGAAATTAAAGAAAAAAATAATAATTATATTAAATGATCGAGATTTTTTTACTTTCTTTCAACATCTATTGTTATCTTAATTGTCATCATAATTAGAATTAATCATTATGATTAGAAGAATGACTTCAATCACTCGCCGAAAGCTATAAATAGCCTAATCACACAATCAGCATGTGTTTACCTTGATCTGTTACTGCACGTTAAACGAACGTTGACAGAAATATATGCTGGGAACCAGTACTTCATAATTCAATCATTTTCAAAATTACGATTATTTATTTATAAAACTGAAAGATTAAAACGGTATTTTCTATAGTAAGCAATTTTAAATATTTAATATAAAGAATATAGATAAGAAATAAACCCAAATAAACCAAAGCAACAATAATAAATCATCACGTGAACAACATACCTGTTAAAAAATATAGCCGTCTTACACAATAACGCTAATCGTGACTTCATTTCATATGAAAAATCTATTATTATGAACTAATAACAGGTATGAACTTTGGGAGTGAGATGTTGTCAGTAGATCATGCAGATATCAACAATTATGAAAGTCGGTTAACACAGGATTTACCCTTCAAACAGTGGAAAAAAGACGGTCGTTAGTCGCGTAAGGCAAGGGGTCGTTGAATACAGTTAAAGTATATAGTAAAATTTGTTGGGAGGAATGAAAACGGTCCGATAATACAGGGGGTCGTTAAGACAGATTTGACTGTACTTACAGACATTTGCTAACCAAATTGTTTTTGAAAGAAATGAAAATAATGGGTGGAAGTACCTCATAAGAAGGTAGTGTAAATATAAAATTGATGCAACTTAATTTTCTTTTTCTAGCAGAATAATCCTAATGGTTATGAGATAGAGAGTCTCGTTCACAGTGTAACATCATTATGTAGCAAAGTTAGAAATCTACAGTGTTGTAATTCTAAAGAAAGGTGCGTAGCAAAATATATAATAATGTGATTGAAATCAAAGATATTATCAATATTGATTTAGTGCACCAGATTCATTATAGGATTAAATACTATTTTGTGGACAAACTCAGCAGAGTCACTTACAAACTGAATAAAGTCTGATGTTCAATAGTCAGCTATTTTGTGGCTCTTAACTCCAAACAGTTAAAAAAAAAACATTAGAGAGCTGAGAAAAAATTATCAAAACAAATTCAATATTTCATAAAGTAAATTTATAATTAATTAATATTCCATTCTAATGAGCAGTAGTCCAATGAATCCACTTATTTGTGATTAAAAATTGTGTGCCTAGTGGTAAAAACATGTTTCTGTTTTTAGATTATGTCAATCTCAGATGTCAAAAACTACAGCATATTTATTGAGAACATTATTACAGCTTCAAGCAGGTGGAACTTTAAGGTAAAACGATTACCGTATAACATACACTAAATACATTTTTGTTTTACATCTTCGTAACCAGAAATTGAAATTATTTTTAGGGATTATGTTTAGGGTTATGGTGTTTTACACCACTTTCAACAATATTTCAGTTATATCGTGGCGGTCAGATTTATTGATGGAGGTCACCAGAGAAATCTAATGACCTGCCACAAGTCATTGACAACCTTTTATCATATAATATTGTATCAAGTACACCTCGCCATGAGCGGGATTCGAACTCACAAGTTTAATAGTGATAGGCACTGATATCACAGGTATTTGTAAATCCAACTACCATACGATCACAACCACAAAAGTCCTGTAATTGATTTTAGCATGAAGCATCATTATAATGTAAACATGTTTGTGACAATGACGGTCCCAGTGTCTAAATTATCAAATGTTATAATGGGGAATACTTAAAAAATATTCTTTCTTTGCAACAGCGCGCTGTGAAAATGCAGGTTAATATGGTATGAATCTTCATTGTTAATATTGTTGCACCACTGGGATGGTAACGATATAAAGTTTAAAACTGGTTGTATAATCACCCTGTTAGTGGGTTATTTCTATTACTGGTAACGTAATCTGCACAAGCTCAAGGCACTGGTAAAACTCAATGTTTCATACTTGTACAACAAATAACAAAGATATGGAATAGATTCTCATTGAAATTTATTATTATAACAACTGATAATTTAACAAATACAATATAAAATCCTACTGAGCGCTATAAAAATACCGGGACCCCCCTTTTTGGACAAATGTCAATATTCGCGTAAAGTCGTACAGACGTAGTAAAATTATATGGGTCACAGGTCGGAATATTCTATCTTAAGGGGAACGTGCCAATCTGAATAACAGACAGTACTGGAAATATAAGTGATATCTATTTTGTTACTGGTAGTGCTCAGGTTAATTACAAGGTGCTTCAAGGGTGTAACTGCCCTGGTCTCGGGTTAAAGTGTCTCTCCTCAGTTGCAGACGTTTGGTCTTTATATACACAGGGCCCACATCTGGATATGGGTTAAACGCCGCTGATTGGTTGTTTACTCCGGAAGTTCTCACAGTGATTATAGCCATTAATGGGGTCGCAAACAGGGCCACATCACACATGTGCACTATAAATTACACACAGGAAATGGCAGAAAGCATGAAATAAACAGTTTGTCATGTCCAGAGGAAAGGGAAAACTGGCTTAATAAAGCTTACCCTTATGGAAAACAAACCCAAGTACAATATATAAACCTAGCGTGAATTAATGACATTGGTAAGAAAATGTGACACAAGGTTTATAAGGAGAAATAAAGATGGGACTGTCGTAGCCCCCCCCCCCTTGTCAAACAATGAGGACAAACTTTATCTTAACCATGCAAACTTTCCCATAAAAAATAACAATATATATACAATAAATATTCGTGATCACAATGCCTGTAATATAAATAATAGTCCATTCATACACACATACGCACTGTGCTACTCAGATGGCTGTACACGATACACGAATGAAATAACAACTGAACAAGAAAAAAGTAAATCATGAGTAGAAGATAGAAAATCTAATAAATACAAACAATCAGTCATCCTATCCCTAACTCCTAAATCGTAACAATATGTACAAACAGTGGACAGAAGTTTTCGGACAGTTCCAAATTTTCATGTATTTTTCATTATTAGAATTTAATTTTAAAAGCAATCAGCCCCCGTCTCAGCCAATAATTACCATAGCATACAATAGTGAAATGTCAGCTCCGTTAGATGTTACCATTTAATTTTATAGGCAATCGGCATCATTCAAATTTTTTTATATAATTTTTTACAGGCAGCTAGCACCCCACATCAGCCAATTACCGATGCCAGAAGATTACAGATTACAGGAGTTGAGGGCAATTGCTAGAAATTACATGATGGAAATGGCAGCATGAAACATCGTTAAAAATTAAAGTACTCTTGACCTTGTCACAATAAACTATTGGAGACGAAAAGCTATAATGGGCTTTGTGTAACATATGTACATGTATTTTTATAAAGGATTTTGTGACTGTCAACAGAATTTTTCAATATTGTAAAATAATGCTCATTATGCTGTCTTTATTTTTGTATTCTTGATGACTTGAATTTTAATATTGATGATTGAAAATTATTTATGAAAAAAAAAAAGTCAGAAATTAAAATGAACATCTGGAGACAAAAAATATTGTTAGTCCAGACTAGATCGATTCATTCTATATTTTATTTTTTATTTTTTAAGTTAGAATTTTTTCCCAAGCACCTTATGAAACAAAAAATGGTTTAATTTCATTCCATTTATAGTGCTTTCAAATGAAAAAATCCACTCATTCCTATAACATTACTGTAAACAAGGATATTTTAATATAAAAGAGGGGTATAGATATTGTTAGCCAATTATGCTATCCAATTAGCTGAAATGTTAAATAGCAATTTATCCGAAATCATGTTTGATGGAATTATAACTTGCGAGGGCTGTTCCAACTATAACACTCTGCAAAATTTGTGTTTTATTATTTTAATAAGTAATTTTACGACGACCAACACTACAGGCCAAATTAATCATTTAGCCCTCTGGAAAAAAGTATAAAATGATTTTTTTTATATATTACATGTTTGATTGAACCCAAACTATACATGATTGATCATTGGATGGTTCCTTACAAAGCTTATGTGGATTGTAAATCCAAGAATGCCACCACCGCAGAACAAAGTTTCACGTCTGACCCTGTGGGAATTTTTTTATTTTTAATCTGCTTCACTGAAACCACTAGTATCGAATTTTCTTTGGTGTCTTACAAACTTCTAAGAAAAATTGTGTGAATTGGAAACCAAAAATGGCTTTTGGTAAATTCATAAAAAAAAAACATTTTTTTTCACAGCTATATATAATTGAATTGAATGATCATACATTTTGGGGGGGAGGGGTCCTCTAACGATCAGCAAATTTATGAAAAAATTAATTTGCCTCTTGTTGATTTATACCTCCAGATATAAAAAAGAGCTGCAAATGTGGAAATCACTTATGGTTGGACATGCATGAGAAAATATTGTTATCATGAATGAAACTGTAATAAATATGTTCAAGCTATTATGTTTTATCTTTTTTATACACCTGTCTTTACATAGGGTATTGTGTCGTCAGCTAACTCTACTTTGCCTGAACCAAATTCATCTTTTTAGGTTTTTGTGTTGTGCTAATATTTGTCCTTACGTTCTGAGTTCCATGTTGTGATGTCTGTTACAACTTTGTTTGTCTTCGTGTTGTTTACCGTATGTTACCAGTTTCTCTGGATTGTTTATTTTTATTGCCCCTTCGGTGTTCTCTAACGTTTATTTATATGATTATTAGGAATGTCGGTATGAGGATCAGTAGACTTTTTGAAGATTTTCACTTTATCCCCTTATAAAATAGTCCGTCACGAATTAACTATGAGTAAAAACTCAAATTTAGCTCACATGACACCTTTCTACTTTGCCTTGGTCTATTTTCTTCAAAGTTTCTGTTGAAAAATAGTCTTGTCGTAAATGTGTTGCATGGTTATTTAAGTTTTCCTTAACTGATAACCACTTTGGTGGTGAAATGGTTAGCGTGCTCGCCTCAAGTGCAGTAGGTCGTAGATTCGAGTCCCAATCAGGTCAAACCAAAGACTAAAGCTCTGTGCTGAGCACACCACATTAATGAGACAGTGCGAAGACTGTTGGCTCGGAATTGGGATAATGTGTCCGAGTGGGGCAACATGTCTACCCACGGAATGTTGTTTTAGTGAACTAACACTATAAAAAAATCCAACTTGGCATGTTGGTCTAGTACAAAGTGGACCTCCTCATCACCTCATTGAAAAATTAACTTGTTCTCACCATGATATAGCTGAAAAATTGCAGAGTTGGTGTTAAACAACAATCACTCACTCCTTTACTAATTTTCTTCAACCCTTACTAGATTATTTAGAATTATGGTATGAGGGCCTATATACCTTTGGACTTTTGTTGTTCAAGTGTCACAGGACTTTTTATTTGAGTATCAGGCACGTCATATGACACTGTTGTTTTAAATACAATTTCTGTTTTATTAGAATCGTAGGATGAGCATTTTAATAAAGCAATCTCATGCTATTGTTTATCTCTGTCTAGTAATAAAAGAAATCTGTCAATAATTTGTGTTTAGTGGAAAATATTTTTTTTTTTGTGGCGAGTCAAATTCAGCTGTTGTTGGTTACTACATCATATCATAAATTTCTACAATAAAAACAAACAAACATACAAACAAAATCCCCCCCTCAAAGAAAACAAACCTGTGGTCTACGGGAATTGTGTAATTAAAATATAATGAATATAAATTGCGAAAAATTAATTATATCCTCAATTTCTCAGTCAAGTATAACAATGTCAGTTTCCTTTATTAGAAAGTCATTATAACTGAGGACGGGATACTAGACAGTCATGAGACCTGAGAACAGAAGACTAAATTAGACAATTATTAGAACTGTGGACATGAGACTGATCGAACTAGACAGTAATTGGAACTGTGAACAGGAGAGGAGACTAAATTAGATAGTCATTAGAACTGAGGACAGGAGACTAAATTAAACAGTCATTAGAACTGAGGACAGGAGACTAAATTAGACAGTCATTAGAACTGAGGACAGAAGACTAAAATAAACAGTCATTAGAACTGAGGACAGGAGACTAAATTAAACAGTCATTAGAACTGTATACAGGAGACTAAATTAGACAGTCATTACAGCTTAAGACAGGAGACTAAACTAGACAGTCATTAAAACTGAGGACAGGAGACTAAATTAGACAGTCATTAGAAATGAGGACAGAAGACTAAATTAAACAGTCATTAGAACTGTAGACAGGAGACTAAATTAAACAGTCATTAGAACTGAGGACAGGAGACTAAATTAGACAGTCATTAGAACTGAGGACAGAAGACTAAATTAAACAGTCATTAGAACTGAGGACAGGAGACTAAATTAAACAGTCATTAGAACTGTATACAGGAGACTAAATTAGACAGTCATTACAGCTTAAGACAGGAGACTAAACTAGACAGTCATTAAAACTGAGGACAGGAGACTAAATTAAACAGTCATTAGAAATGTGGACAGGAGACTAAATTAAACAGTCATTAGAACTGAGGACAGGAGACTAAATTAGACAGTCATTAGAACTGAGGACAGAAGACTAAATTAAACAGTCATTAGAACTGAGGACAGGAGACTAAATTAAACAGTCATTAGAACTGAGGACAGAAGACTAAATTAAACAGTCATTAGAACTGAGGACAGGAGACTAAATTAGACAGTCATTAGAACTGTATACAGGAGACTAAATTAGACAGTCATTGGAACTTTAGACAGTCATTATAACTGAATACAGGAGACTAAGTTAGACCGTCATTAGAACTGAAGACAGGAGACTAAATTAGACAGTCATTGGAACTGAAGACAAGAGACTAAATTAGACGGTCATTACAGCTTAGGACAGGAGACTAAACTAGACAGTCATTAAAACTGAGGACAGGAGACTAAATTAAACAGTCATTAGAACTGGGGACAGGAGACTAAATTAGACAGTCATTAGAACAGGAGACTAAATTAGACAGTCATTGGAACTTTAGACAGTCATAACTGAATACAGGAGATGAAGTTAGACAGTCATTAGAACTGAAGACAGGAGACTAAATTAGACAGTCATTACAGCTTAGGACAGGAGACTAAACTAGACAGTCATTAGAACTGTAGACAGGAGACTAAATTAGACAGTCATTGGAACTGTAGACAGGAGACTAAATTAGACAGTCATTATAACTAAATACAGGAGACTAAATTAGACAGTCATTGGAACTGTAGACAGGAGACTAAATTAAACAGTCATTATAACTGAATACAGGAGACTAAATTAGACGTCATTACAGCTTAGGACAGGAGACTAAACTAGACAGTCATTACAGCTTAGGACAGGAGACTAAACTAGACAGTCATTAAAACTGAGGACAGGAGACTAAACTAGACAGTCATTAAAACTGAGGACAGGAGACTAAATTAGACAGTCATTAGAAATGTGGACAGGAGACTAAATTAGACAGTCATTAGAACTGAGGACAGGAGACTAAATTAGACAGTCGTTAGAAATGTGGACAGGAGACTAAATTAGACAGTCATTAGAAATGTGGACAGGAGACTAAATTAGACAGTCATTAGAACTGAAGACAGGAAACTAAATTAGACAGTCGTTAGAACCAAGAACAGGACACATAATTAGACAGTCATTACAAATGTGGACATGAAACTAAATAAGCAAATTATTTACGTTTTACATCCTTCAAGTCAAGATATCTTTCCTATAGAATTGGCGCAGAATTTAAAAGAAAAAGCTCCCTAATTAAAATATTTTTTCCTCGTGTATAATATTTCAGTTATATCGTGGCGGTCAGTTTTATTGGTGGAGGTACCCGGAGAAAACAACCGACCTGTCGCACGTTACTGACAAATTTCTTTATCACATAATGTTGTATCAGTACACCTCGCCATGAACGGGGTTTGAACTCACAAAGTTAGTCCATTTAAATGGGAATTGTGTGGTTGCAATATATAATTATTAACATATCAATACGACATGTTTTTAAGGGGCACTTATTCATTATTTTTTAGCGCAACTCCACTCGCATTTTAAATGGAATTTTTCATGAAATTTGGCTTGCTTGCTTATCACATATACACATTCGCATATTGATCTTTGATCGAACTAGTTTTGAAGGAGTTATTGGCCTTTTTCACTTAAAATATTTCATCCAAAATTTTTGTACGTGCAATTCCTCCCACATTTTAAATAGGATTTCCGGAGATCTACATTATGCTTGTTTGTTACCATATGCAGGTTCGCATATCATTGTGGAGGATATAACCGAATCAGTGAAATAATGGATAGGGTGCACTACCCTTTTCAATCTAATTAAAATCAGGTATCTCACTTGATCCCCTTTACTGATATGTCGTGGAGTGGGAGCCGAGACATATCAGTCAGTGGGAGATATAATTTTTATCAGACTGTGTCCTTTTAGACTTGGAATATATCAACAACTAAAAAGTTGTATACAAACATCCTCCTTTGTTTTAAGTGGAAATTACAAGTATCTTTTTCAATTAATTGAACAATATCGATTGGAGGGAGGGAGACATCTGTTTTTGAGTGAAAAATCACCATTAATAACTACTTGTTTTTTCTGGGATTTCTATCACCTGTCATTCATTTACAGTGATATAGCTTGTGATTTTTCTTTATTCTTTCTTTTTCTGTTCAAAAGATGTGTACGCATGTCCGTTTTTGTGTTGATGTAGCTACGCCCCTGCTATTTGCTGTGCTATTTCATTTTGAGTAGCAGTAGCTTGACAGATTCTGGTACACAATCGGCCAATAATAAAGACAGAAGACAGAAATTAATATATGCAGAATTAATTTATTACAAGTATAGTATTACATAATAAGATAAAGCTCCAA
Organism: Gigantidas platifrons; assembly: GCA_002080005.1. Taxonomy (NCBI): domain Eukaryota; kingdom Metazoa; phylum Mollusca; class Bivalvia; order Mytilida; family Modiolidae; genus Gigantidas; species Gigantidas platifrons. The sequence goes on along the minus strand of MJUT01043865.1, from coordinate 108,097 downwards.
TGGAATGTTCGAATGGTTCCTATACTACACAGTTCTTGCATGAATATGTATACATGTTCTCGTGTACTTGAATTGTGTCTTCTTGCACATTTCTACATTCTCACCTTCAAATGTGGGTATAATAATTTGTACACATGTCCTCGTCTTCCGTGTCTATATTGTGTTCTTCCATTTCGATATTGTCATCCTCTAATTTGGCACGCACATTTGCCAACAACCTGTCTACCCTTTCATTGATCTTTGCCCGCTGAACTATATAGCTGATGCCAGTGATGGTGTCGATTCTGAAGAATCATTGTTATTTTCTGTATCTGTTGTTTCTGGTCTTTTTACGCAGCGATATGGTATTTTTCTGTATGTAAGAACTTCTTCCATATCTATATTGTCTTCTTCCATATCTTTATAATCACATTCAAATTTTGGTGTATCAGATCTGCCAACAACCTGGCTGCCCTTTCATTGATATTTGCTCGCTGAACTATAGCTGATGCCAGTGGTGGTATCGATTCTGAAGACTCACAGCTATTTTCTGACAATTCTGTATCTGTTGTTTCTGGTCTTTATAAACAACGGTATGGTCTTTTTTTTTCTTTTTCTTTTTTTTGTATGTAAGAACTTCTTCCATATCTATATTGTCTTCTTACATTTCTATATTGTCTTCTTCCATATCTTTATAATCGCATTCAAATTTTGGTGTATCATATCTGCCAACAACCTGTCTACCCTTTCATTGATATTTGCTCGCTGAACTATAGCTGATGCCAGTGATGGTATCGATTCTGAAGAATCAGTGTTATTTCCTGTGTCTGTTGTTTCTGGTCTTTTTACACAGCGACATGGTCTTTTTCTGTATGTAAGAACGTCTTCCATATCTATATTATCACATTCTAATATGGGCGCAGTTGCCAACAACCTAGCCACCCTTTCATGGATATTTGCTCGCTTAATTGGTGGTTCCGACTCTGAAGAATCACTCTCATCTGCTCCGTATCTGTTGTTTTTCGTCTTTTTACACACCGATATTTTTCCTTTTCTGTTTTTAAGAATGTTATCTTCTTTCTTTTCTAAATTCTCAGCTAGTGTTTGCTATGACTGTTTAGCTTCTTCAGATTAGTACTATTGAGGTCACACTATTTACCCAATGGTTTGTACTGTGTAGATAGAGATTCCCTTTCTTTTCTCATCTCCCTTTTACGATCTCTGTTCTCGATTTTTCTTTGATTTTCGCGCTTCTTAATCTTCTTCTCTCTTTTCTTTAAGTTTGCATTTCTGTTTTGATGTTTTTGTTGGTCATTAACAGTAGATAATGCACTACTGTATGGAAGTTGTGCATCTATTCTAGGAACAACTTGGTTTGGTACATAGAAAACTGAAACAAACCATCTAAAATACTTACGGGAAATTCTTGCAATTCTGTATAGCTCGTCGATATGGAAAATACGTGTTCGTATCTTCCTATACGCCACTAACAGTATTTTATCTGCAAATTCATGTGGAATATCGGCAAATGCTTCAAGATGTCTTGCAGTCTTGCAGAGGCACAAATTATATCGTACGGACTGATGTTTCAGCGAACTAACATTATAAAAATCCAACTAAGCTTGTTCGTCTAGTACAAAGCGGACCTCACCATCATCTCATTGACACAAACATTATCTTCGCTAGCCAACCGAGTCAAGGATACAAGAGTCCACAATACCCATCTTTCGTGAAAACATATACCCTATAGTCATATTTCATTTTTATAGTTATTAAACAGAATGACATTTTGTATAACAAATAAAGCAGTTTGACTGCAAATAAATCGTTCCGTTTGACGGTTAAAAAGGACAAAACACCAAAGGAATTTAAGAATGTGTTGGTCCAATTGTTTGTATCATGTCGAGTCACTGGCAGCCGCAAATGATATAGTTGGTGGTTCTCTCCGGGGAAATTAGGTCGATGCGGCCCCAATACCCGGGCGGCCCCGTGTCAGTCCGGTCCCAAATAAAATAGTCGTTTCGAATCCAATATAAAATATCATGAATACACTATATTACAACACATTTACATGCTTAGAGGTTAAGTTATTAAGTTATTTGTCATTAATATTTTTCTTTGATATTTTTCACTTTCTTTTAACATAAACGAAATTAAAAAGTTGGCAACCTCTTTGCGCCATCAGTATCTTGTACTGCAGAATCCTCTGACTCTCACTAAACTTATTTAAGATCATGTGTTAGTGCTAGTGTTACAGTGTTAGTGCTTTTTTGAGAGCTTTTTGTAGTGCTACGTTTGTAGTCTTATTATCATATAAAATATCGGTCATCAATATAAAAAAAAAAAAAAAAAAAAAAAAGAGGTGAAAACTCATTGTTTTGTTTATTTTTCATAAACCCCATATTATAAATACCTGACATCAAATCATTCATCAAGCAATCACACTATTGAACTCACAACGGTAAGTTCATTAAAATATAGATCGTTTTCAGCTTTTTATTTCTTTCCGAAGAGTTATATATTCAAAACAAAAATGAACGAAAAAGCAGTCTAAATTAATATATATATACAGAATAGACCTTTATGTAGGTTTAGGTTTATATTATTTTTTATTTGTACTGTTGTGGTTTTTTTTCGTTTATAAATATTGATAGAAATTCAAGTGACTGTTATCACATATACAAGGTTTTGTGGCTCGTTTAAAGGAGTTGCAAGACTGTTTGGCAGAGGATGCATTTAATGTCTCAAAACAACTTTTTATCAATAATAAGTTCTCATGATATCATTGTATTAAAGAAATTTTAGAGCATTTCATTATTAATGATTGATTTCATTTCATTTCATTTTTGGTGTTTAACGCCACTTTCAACAATATTTCAGCTATATCATGGCGACCAGTTTCAGTAGTGGTGGAGGAAGCCGGAGTACCCGGAGAGAACCACCGACCATGGGCAAGCAACTGGTAAACTTTATCACTTGCGACTGCGAGTCGAGTGCACCCTTTTTTAATTTACAAAGCCGGGCGCGAACCCACGCCGTTTTGGTGTTAGACCAGTTGTATGAGTTGTTAGATCCAACGACCTAACTCATTGAGCCACCCCCAATATTAATGAAAATATTCTCCTGGTTCCAAGAATAAAATGAAACATTCAGTTTATATGATCGTTCCATGCTAATTATAATGATTTATGGAGAAAAAAAAACGACTGTTAGGCGACAGGAATATGCTTTCATATGACAACAAACTACGTATATATAAACTTTTTAAAGATAATTTTAAATTTGAAGATTATTTAACCATGAGCACTGCAAACCAAAGAAGAATTATTACAAAATTTAGAATAAGCGCCCATAAATTAGAAATAGAACGTGGGCGATATTTTAATGTTCCCGTGGAACGTAGAATTTGCAAGATATGCAAATTAGATATTGAAAATGAAATTCACTTCTCTTGGAGTGTCCTGTTTTGTAAACCTCCAGACTTATGATATTATAAAGGAACTTGAAAACAAGTTTAAAAATCTTAAATATCTAGATAACAAATCAAAATTTAGTTGTCTGCTGAAGACAAATATATATATGATCAGCTTTATAAGTTGTTAGATAACTTATTTACATTGAGACAAGAAAAATTAAATAAGTGTAATGGTTATTTTTGCCCTCTCTTCTCGATAACCATTTAAATAACATGATATCTGGGACTATTATACTGTCAGTATAGACTATTATACTGTCAGTATGGACTATTATACTGTCAGTATGGACTATTATACTGTCAGTATAATAGTCCCAGATGATATATTAACAATTACTTGAACTCTGGTGTTTATCACATGATAGTTGTGTGCTCTGCATCTTGGGAATGCAATATTATACAATTACTATCTTTTGATGAGGTCAATGTGTGGATTTATTGACTTTTGAAAAAAATTATATTCACTGAGCCCGATATTTACAGAATCAAAAGGCAGTAATTGTTTTATTCTACATGTTGAGGAAATACTGGTATTCTGAAATAAAAAGTTACATGTCCACTGTTCTGAGGTAGTGCTACATTATTGTTTATATCACCATGCTAGTATTATCTGAATCTTTATCATTTAATATATTTTTCAATGTCCCGTCCGACAAAGTGGCAAATATTTGTTTTGGGCACCGGCGGTGCGTCTGCATCTATAGACCACATTTTGTTTTTGTATAGACAGATGCGGCAAATGAACTATTTTTTTTCATCGGTTGATTAAAATAGAATGTTCCTAAACAAGAAATTTCATTTTCCAAAAACAGTAACACGTGATATTTACCGCGGTCAAGGACGTTAATAGAACGTATTATTAACGTCCTTGCCGCGGTGAATATTAAATCTGAGGCGGTGAATTACGTCTTTTTATTTTAAAGAATGATTTTGATAGAAATCTTTACTAAAGAATTTACTAATATAGAATAATGTATAGTATTATCATTGGGTTTTGATATTTCCTTTACCTCATTGCTTTGGTCACTGCCATAACTATGTATGATTATAAACCTTTGCTATCAACCTTTATTGTTGTTTTATTTTATTTTATTTCAATGTTTGATAATTACTAAAATCACACTAAGCATTGTAACAAATTAAAAACGATGATTTTTCTGTCCTTCGGGGCGTCTTGATTGACAATAAAGTATTTGTTTGTATCGAATTGTTAAAATATCGTATTGCTATTGAATACATACTTAATGTTAGATAAATAATTTCATTAAACAAGTTGAATTTTGAAGAAAGACTGAGATGTACTACAAAATAATATTCCCTTGTAGAGCCCATAGCAAAAAATAAATAATCATCTGTTAATAGTACCGCAGTCGACTTGTTGCATCCCGTTACCTATGGCACACCTGATTAATCTTAATCTGTTTATTCATTGTAAGTTAATCAAATCGCGATAATTATTTGTTTGTTATCTCAATCAGGGACGTTTATAACGTCCTTGTCTCAATTTACTCCATATAGTAGGGTCACCGGTGTCACATGATTTATTGTACACACGCATGCGTCACAGTTTGTTGCGAGCCTTGATCGAAAAGCGTCGAAAATGGCGGAGTCTCTAAGACGGTTGGTTAACATCGGTACTTTTACTGTACTACAGGATAAGTTAGAAAGATGGCTCGACAATTACCACGTAAGTGAGGAAAATATAGTATCTACTTATTTATTTGCACACGTTGTTGCATCATGTTATCTCGGAAAATCGTGTCATTTCCGTATCCTTTTCCAGTGTCATTTCCCTAAAAAACGGTTGCTAAGATAAATCGTAATCATATCTGGTATGCAATTTGGTCTAGACCATGCATAAAACCTGTACTAAGCCATCTAGGTTGAGCACGACATTGCTTCTGCATCAAACAATGTCTATAATAATTTAAACGAAAGTAAGTTTAATCCAATTCCACCTTGCCGCCTTGCAGACGAACCAGTTTAGACTCGGATAGGTATGGAATTTCAAACCGGATATCTACCCTTCCTTAGAAATAACGGTTCAATTTTACAATAATTGAAGTTAGAATTTGAAATATTTATTCTTAATACATAATCCTTTTTAGTTTGCAAATTCTATATAATGAGCTATATTTGCAATAATCTAATGGTCAACGTGGTACTCTTCATATTTAAAATTCGAATTTCTGATTTTCCTTTGGTTTATTAGTCTACTTGTAGTCTGATAATGTTTGTGTTTATTGTGGAAAAAAATATCAATTGCACAATTCCTAAATAAAATGATAAATTTCTTTTTTCTATAGATTTTATTGACATTAATTTTGCATGGAGGGTCTTCTCCCCCTATTCTAGATATTTCAATACCCCCTTTTGGCTATGCAGGGATTCAGCCAGGATTTTGAGACCATTAGTCAATTTCGCGGAGCAGAATTTTTTTTTCTAAATATGAATAGACAAGAATATATTGAGCTTAATCTTATAATAATTTACTTTTGATCTAATACCACACAAGTTGTAATAAC
>MJUT01043865.1:67593-101862 GCA_002080005.1 Gigantidas platifrons | reverse complement strand
TTTTTTATTGCAGACACGTGTCTGTTTGTAAATAGTTCTATAAATAGAGCGCAATTATTAATACCCGGATGCAGATCAATAAAAATCTGATGGGTCCTTGTGCAGTGTATTTCAACGAATTGAATGACCAACCGTTGCATATAAATGAACATATTAAATATACATGTACGAGAACTAAGATTTCATGTCACAGAAATGGGAATAAATACATCAAAAGTTCGTTTGCTTAAAAGTAGATTCGGTGGATGCGTACTCCTGCATTTTTGATGGTGCCATTTTTATTTTAAAGTTTTATATCTTTTCGAGAGAATCACTTTCAAAATATTTAATGGATACGATAGATTTCAATAAACATGATACTGACATTTTCATAAATGAAACGTGGCAACAATAATTCATTATTCCGGGCATTTTTTTTTCTCGTTATTTCGGACATTGTGACGAATCGTGCAATGAATGATGATTACAAAAATATGTCCACTTTCAATACATACTGTGGCATTTTGAGTACATGTCATAACTATAAAAAAAAATCATTATCGTTGATTGAATTCTTTGTCGGGATCATTATCTTTAACCAGGTAAATCAAGCCAGGTGAGATCGAAGATTACGCAATCGAAACAAAAAGTCTATTATCCGTTGATTGGCTTGTGACATGTCATAAAATTGTCATTGTAGTGACTAATTAGTTTTAATCAGCAAATGAAGAAGAAAAATTGATTTTTACAAACATTTAAGTGGCGAATTGCTTTGAAAAATAATCGTCAATATTAAAATGCATTCGTAAATTACGAAAATGACGAGCGCTCGCTGAAACACTGCTATGTTAACAACAACGTTTCCCCAAGTTAAGAAAATATTGAAACGGACGGAAATGAAAACTATTTACCCCATTTCGTGACAAACAAACTAAGCATATTTTTTTTTTTTAAGCAGCCACTTGCGGAATGTGATCAATTTATTAACTGAGATGCAGTGAACATGTGCTCAGCTTATGGTTTGGTGTCATAATGGCTGTAAATATGTGGTGTTGTGGTCTGTTAGAGTGCACCAATTACGGCCCAGCACCTCCGACTTCAACACTCAGGATTTCTGTTAGGGTTACCTCTCCCTTAGCTTCTGGTATAAGACCTTTCCTGGAAGCACAGAAGGGACTTTACAGTTCCCAAATTGGATTCATCCTCGGGGTTTTCTTCCGAAGCCTTTCCCATAAATGAGTATGCTGCAAGGCAACGGAGGTTTGATAATGGAGTTTTCCTCTCCATTCTCAAAACAGTGGAACTAGTTAACCCATAGCTTGGAACTAGGTTTGCAGATACCAGGGCATATCCACACACCGGTGGGCCATGCATGCCTTGCATCTAGGGGCCTAGTTTCCTCCGAGACCTTGTGGTTCTGCCTCGAGCCGCAAAGCATCTTTTTACCATCTACCACCTCGAGGAGGTTCCCATATCTGGGCCACATAGGTCTTACTATATATGAGAGGATATAATTGACGAGGAAGGCTTACGCACTCAGTTCCCCTTTTCACAGCAAGCTGCTAGCCAATGGTGAATGTGACAAGCACACACACAGTACGCATCAATACAGCTATTTAAGTAAACTTGGTTTGGTGAATTTAAGGCAGATTACTGAGCAATATGCATAACCAATTAGCGTACTACTATCTTTATTCCTTGTTAGACTCAAAACATTTATACCCAAGCTTATACATGTATGTATATGGACTATTATGATTGTAGAGTTCAGAACCATGATTTCTTATCAAGAGTATATAATTGCATTATTCCCCATGTATATCATCTCAAAAATTGTAAAAATGTTCTTTTTACATTTTTTTTGTTTTTTTTATTAAAAATGTTCATTTTCTATCATATTAAACCACCCCATTATGTGCATGAAGAGCTTTATTTAAAAAAAACATAAGTTAATTACCATATATACTCCACAATTCAAGTGACTGGAAATTACCGTAAACATACAAATCACAGGGGCTAGGTGCGTCCGGAAAAAAAACCAACTATATAATACAACTATAGTATTTTTTTCGGACGCACCTAGCCCCTGTGATACAAATTGGTTCTTGTAAGGGATAACAGTACTATGCAAATTTTTTCTTCATTTTTACTTTAACATTGAACAAACAGATAAAATTTGTTCTGAAATATTCAGTATTAAACTACTTAATTGTTTGTACAAGGTATAATATATCAAGTATATATATATATACACTGAAAACATGTTAGAATTGTTATAAACTTTTGAAAGCTTTATTGGTCCCATAAGTAAAGATAGGTATACTTAAATGTGATAAACTTGGGTCAATATGGTTTTAAGCAATATAAATTGAAAACAATTTAAAGTTCAGTTAGGTGTGAAATGAACAATAAATTAAACAAGAAGTTTTATACTATTTTCTTTATATAATTTATTAATATATAGAGTACTTAAGAATAAGGATGACATTTAGTTAAATATAAAGTACAAAATATGTATATGATACATGTAAGAGATTCTATCCTAATTACATCATGCAGTAGTTTTTTTTTTGCACTCATTTTTTTCGATGCCCTGAATCCAGATTTGAATATAAAGTATAAATAACAAAAGATTATATCCTGATTATGTCATACGATAATTTTGTTTTCGCACTCATTTTTTTCAATACCCTGAAGCTAGAAGACGATGAAAATATTTATAAGTGTTTTTTACCAAATAGCCAGACAAAGATTTTTGTCGTCTTCTGGTTATTATTGAAAACACTGAATTGGATAAAAAAAAAAACATGATTGTTATATACTGTATATTAACTTATTTAAGATCATTATAAATTGATATTCCATCAGTATAAAAGTCCTGGTACAAAAGAATTGAAATTGAAAAAAAAACATATTTTAAAGAAAATAATACAAACTCATAAAGCATCTGTCAGATTAGCTAATGGTCACCCCCTCCCCCTACATATAAAATTTGTTCCTGTCCTTTAACCAAGTCATAGTTTTGTCTTCTGCAATGGTATAACTTTTACCATTTATTGGGTGATTTCCAATATATAGCCATTTTTGTTTAGGCTTGTTATACACTTTCTTGTGTACTTTTTATTCATATTTTTAGTTGTAATTAAACTAAAATATTGATAGGGAGATAAATAATGCAAAACTTTATGTCATCAGCACATCTATTTATTTATTTATTTATTTATCTCCTTTTCAACCCAGTCTTACTTGTGTCTATCACACACACAAACTTTACATCATAATAAAATCAGCTGAGTCGTGAAATATACAGATATGTCAGTTTGTATATTTCTTATCCTGTGCTATAATTATATTCAGTGAATTCAATTTCACTAATCAATATTCACATTTTCAAAAGAAAGTTATTTTGCTTACTGTTAGAGGAATTTTATGAGATTAAATAGATCCCAGTGTTAGGTAATAAAATGGACGTGATAGATGTTTATTAAATGTCATCTTCGTAGAAAAAAATGAATGTTTTTCATCGGGAGTCAACGACCTTAAAGTACACTTGACCATCGTGGCCATGATCGTATGGTAGTTAGATTTACAACTACCTATGCAATCAGTGCCCATCACCACTGATGTGGTGAGTTCGAATCTCGATCAGGGCAACGTGAACAACATTATGTGATAAAGTTTGTCAGTGACTTGCGACAGGTCGATGGTTTTCTCCGGTTTCCTCCATCAATAAAACTGACTGCCACGATATAGCTGAAATATTTTTGAAAGTGGTGTTAAACACCATCAAACAAACAAACAATAAACATTTGGCCACACAGTCCTTTCAGTAAATGTTAAGTTTTTAACAATAACTATGAACTATATTTGTAGTAAAGTGTACATGTAAAAAAAACAAGTCAAATTCATCATTAATGTAATATGAACTATGAATTAAACCCCAATAACTGAAATATTTTGCTAGGAAGGATGCCAAGCCTAAGATAGAAAAAACAGGTTATAATTCTTATTCTGTGTAAAAATAACAAGTTAGTCCTATTTAAAACTTTAAACACGTTCAATTACTGATAGTCTTAATAAACGCTATATGCAATCCCCTTAGGTATGTTTTATATTATTAAACAAAATACTGTATGTCCTATGAACACAAATACCGGTATACAAAAATCAATCAACAATTCATGATTCATATTGGGTTTTTTCTCAGATCAAAAAGGTAATTGTTGGTGTAGTATTATTGTTTTGTTTAAACCCCCCTGGAGACACAGATCAGGAAAAAGTCACAAAGAAAAGGACACAATGCATCATTTGTGTGTATCTCTACCAAGTTTTAAAATTTACACAAAAATTCCTCTAGGCTCTAGACCAGACTTGTTGGGAATTTGTACCGTAATTGACTCTGATCATGTGTAAATTAAAAAACTTAAAAGTAAAATATGATACTTCCTTACTAAATATAAAGAATACTTAAGATTATAGTAATAAGTGTAAACAAGTAAAAACGTGATCTTGAATAACCCACATTTCCCCAATGTACTCAGCCACTCTCCATCCCCAATATTTTCTTAAAATAAAAATAGAAATTTAAAAGAAGGCTATGATTTCATTGAAGATCTTGTTTCTATCCTGATATTAAAAGCAACAAAATTTTATTGAAAATGTAAAATTTGTACCTGATGTGTAGTAGAAGTGTGGTGGATTGCAGATTCAATCCCTGGTTCTTCTCAAACCAATGCAGTGGCAGAAACAGATTGGAGGTCTGACACCCCTCTTTTTATTCAGAATTTTTTTTTTCAGGTGAATATTTAAAAAAGAAATTATGATTAAATGACAAAAATATAAAATCAAAATTGAAAAACTGCTTCCAAAAATTTGCCATTCCAATATGTAATGTCATGATATTGGAGTCCCATAAACAACAATTATGTAGAAAAAAGGTATTCCATACAGTTGAAGTGATTTTCATGTAAACAAAAAAATTGAAATCCAAAGTTTTTGGTTTTAAAAAAACAAATGAATTAAACACCATTTAAATTTTTGTCCAACCAGACTATTATTTAAAAAGTAGGATTTTTAAACTTTTAAAGAATTGTATACTTTTGAAGATATCAGTTAGGTTATAGATACTTTCTATTTATTTTAGTTAGTCCAGTATATAAAAATGATGACGACTTGCATTTACTAAAAAATTTGAAACATGCTGAGACAAGCAAAATATGTGTACCCTAATATATCACTCTGCATAGCACAAACACTTGATATTTTTATCTCTTGAATTCCAAAACTTCGGTTGAAATTCCATTGACGTGTGTATTGGCAATATTCGTATCATTATTAATTTCTGAATTCTGTTTACCTATGAATTTTTAAATGGCCGTTTAAACCAATGATTACATTCATTACACACAATCTCCTTAAAAGGATAGACCCGGCAAATGAAAAATTGTATTTCGTCAATTGGATAAGTTTTACTGAAAGGACCGATTGTAAATCCTAACCGAGGTGAAAAAAAGTTTTGACGAAATTGCGATTAATCTATTGGGTTACGTATATCCTCAGTCACAGAGCACTAACATTTAGTATTTTATATAAACGTTTTTATTTGAATAATTGTAAAAATCTATTGAACTCTTATTGACAAAATTAAACGACCGAATATAAAGTGTTGAATATACTCTATTTTAAATGATAGCAAATATTGACTTTGATCTTGATTGTGAAAAACATATTTTTGTATTTTGATTTGGTAAATGATGTACGTAAGGTACATGTTTAAAAAAAAAAAAAAAATTAGAATTAACATTGAATTTCAGTCTTTTAATTTATTGGAAGATTAATTTATGTTTATTGCCAGGTTAAATTATTTTAAGAAGAGATGTACATGTAAATGTGTATCAATTATTACATGTTAAAGTTCATATTATTTTTTATTACCACATTTTTGTATAATTGTAAAGAAAAAACATTTTGAATTAATTAATGCACAACAGGAAAGTATGCTAATTTCTAGCAGTTCTGACATTTTTGAGTTAGAAAAAACAATCGTGACTTCAACACAAATTTAATTCCTGATAATCTCGGGTTTTCAAAAAATATCTCAAAGATACCACTTATACACTCTCTTATTGAAACACTAAGTTATCTGCTTGTCATTAAGACACCTTGAAAATGGAGAATCTCTAGATCTCATTCAAATCATTGTGGTTTCAGGGTCACTTTATGTACACGTACCTACTTGTTTTAAGCTTTGAAATTTAAGATTCTCTTCTTACAGTAGAAGTAAATTTACTGTGCAGCATTAAAAAAAAAATAATCAAAATTTTGTTCATTCAAATTGTTAAGATGTTTATCAACATATAAAAAAAAAATTGAAGGTTGTAATTCATCAGGGAATTTGTTTTTTCAGCTATAAAATTACAGGTACTGGAAAAATATCATATATAGAAAATGTTGATCTCTGTATGTTCATATCTATTGATCTATATTTTGATACACCTTTATATACTAAATTTTACAAGGAGGGAATATAAATGATTAACACGAATTAATTGATGGGTGAAGTTTGTCGCGTGCACTTCACAGATTTATTGATTACACTTACCGGTAAATATTTTTATATTGCGGTCATATAAAATTTATTATTTGATTAATAAAAATCGATGATATTTTTCAGTGATTGTATATAAAAAATGATTAAATGGCTGAAAAAGGCATGAGAAATATTGCCCATATACTCTTACAAGTAGTACAAATGTATTAGGGAAGGGGGATGATGAATAAATTATACATTCCTGTTTTAACATAACTGACCGAAAGAGTCAGTAGACCTATTGTCATTACTTAACATCTATTATTAACTGTTGGCCAACATTTTTTAACAATTCAATATTCTACTCTGAACCTTAGGGCCAAATGCAACCAGTTTTTTTTTTATTAATAGGAATGTTTCTTGAAATTTCTATTAGAAGGGCACTAAATTAACAGTTTTATTTCATTGCATTCAGTTTTGAATTGGTAAAGAACACATCAGAATGGCAGTTTAGGGTTAGGGTAAAGATTATGGTATTTAACGCCACTTTCAACAATATTTCAGTTATATCGTGATGGTCAGTTTTACTGTTGGAGGAAACCGGAATACCTGAACTCGCAACGTTAGTGATGATAGGCACTGATTGCATAGGTAATTATAAATCAAACTACCATACGATCACGACCACGATGCCCCCCCTTGCCAGAGGTAGCTCAAAACTTTTGAAAGTTCAATAGAATTTGTCAATTATTATAAAGGGGAAAATGTAAAATGTGTTGGTAAATAAAATTAATGTATTTTTTGTTTTTATTTTTTAGATAAACACATGTGACCAGAATGTTGCACGATGCTGTGAAATTGTGGAACTCAATGCCAAAGTTCAAGGGCAGTTATTTAAATTACTCAGTCTCACTGCCGAATCAGGTAGGAACCGTAGGGTATTCACTTTAAATAGAAAACCTTGAATTGTTGCCGACCTAACAAAATTGAAGACCATAGTTTGCTGTTACGCAATGTCTTTCTCCTGTAGGCTTTTAAATGTTTTAACTTTTAACACCATTTAAAACAACTCAAACTGCAATCATAACGGTCATACATGTACAATTGTATGTGTAGTAATTTTTATGGACTGGAATTTAATAATTAACAAAAACCAATACACAAAGTACTAGTTATCTAATTGTTTGGGAATTTAATTACAAAGAAAATTACCAGAGTGTGAAAAAAATGTGTATTTGAAGTTGGCCAGTTGAAACAAATAAGCTTAAGATATATTTCTGTTGTATAAAACGTATCTTAAATATGCTTACTTAAGCATTTTATTGATCCATTTTTCGGAATTGAAATATAATTACATTGAAACGTTATCTAATAAACTACTATTGTTTGATTTCTTATGTTTTAAATAATTAGGTATATACTATTTAATGTTTATGACACGATAAGACAAAATCAGGGTCTATTGTTTGTTTCTTGTGTAAAGAAAGTTTCAACATGGCAAATAAAGGTTTAGATTTTAAGACAAATTATAGAAATTAATATTTTGATTATTGAAAATTGTATGCATTATATGCGTGCAATATTTCTTTTGTTTGTGGTTGGTTTTAGTTTACTTTAACTATAGTTTTATATTTAACGGTACTTACAGAACTTGGTTTTTACCCACCTGGCCAAAGGCCAAGTGAGGTTTTAATATCATTTGGTGTCTGTTTTCCTTTACAGTTCACTTTAAAAAAAAAAATTACTACACAATTATTGACATTATGTGCTTCAGAATTTGTCAAAGAAATTCTTTCATATCCATATACAGTGTACAGGAAAACCTGCTCATGTGTTTACCTCTATTAAGCAGTCACCTCTATTAAAAGGTTACCTTTTACTTGTCCTGTCATAGAAAATTTCATATGAATTGAACCTCTTTTAAGAGGTCCCCTGTCTTATAAGGTCACTTTTGCATTGTCCCAAAAGTGACCTCTTAATACAGGGTTGTTGACTATATTGGGGTACAATGTACATGTATGGATGAGGGTCCGACTAAAATTTCAGATACTGATTCTTATATATGTTGAGAAGTGTCCCTGCTTGTGTGACTATGATTTAGTATTACATATATGTGAAAATGCAACAGACCACTAAAATGCATATTTCTATCGACCTCTTTAAACCTGTCTCTTTGACAGTTTGTAAACTGGATGATTAACGTTTAAGTTTCCAGAAGATCCACTGTAAAAATAACCATTGATTACCCTTATACTAAGTAATGAAAATATCACGTTCCACCAACATTTCCGTTATGTGACACAGGGTTTTGTTGATAACAGTGTTTCTACGTACAACACCAACTTTCATCGTGAAAACACTGACTACCATGCTTTTCAACTGAAACGTCTTGTTAGTACTGTCAATTTTAACCATAGTAATTTTCGTATTCCATTCATTGTAATCGAATAATTTATGTAGAATTATTTTTTTAAGATTATATACAGGTGAATCTCGTTATGTCAAACTCGGTTATCTCAAATTTTTGTTCAAGTCCCGAACAAAACCTAGTGCTTTTCAACTGATTTTACTCCTTTTATCTCGAACTTCGATATGTCGAAATTTCGGTTGTCTGGAAGTAACTTTTCAGTTCCAAAGGTGAAAATCAATGCAAAACATGTTCGTTATGTCGAACTAATAATTAAAATATATGCAAACAGTGTTCATTATGTCAAACTGATAATTAACCTCAATAAACAGATGTCAAAGTGTCAAATTTATGGCTTGCATCATTCAACTTCTCTGTTAATTAAGCTTTATCAATTTTGTTAATTGTTATTATTATAAAGAAATGTGTAAACTAGCTGTTTTTAATTTTAAATGAAGCAATCAAGTGATAATTAAATTAAATCAGTTAAATCACTAACAATTATTTATTCTTACGACTTTTCCCATATCATTTGATGTGGCAATCAAACAGGTGGCGCTTGGGTCATAGTAAAATATGGATTATAAAAACATTATGTATTGCCATATGACAATTGTTGACAAAGAGATTTCAATCTTCAGAAATTCATTCTTACTTATTATTAATTATACTGAGTAAATTGCTTTTATATGTTTTATTAGTGCTTGATACATTTTGTTCCTATTTTATAATATTTTATATGCGTTTCATTAAATATTTCGTAATCTTCAAATAAAAACATGTGTGTATTGCCTGCCATGATGTTTCCTTTGTATAAATAAATGTGAGTTTATCTTGTTAATAAAGTTATTCATTTATGTACAGTTCGTTGTTAGTTGATTAATTATTTTATCATTGTAAATGAACGATAAAAACATTACTGATTTTCAATACACAAGAAAATAACATATAAATTACACAAAACAAAACAACGATGATAGTGTCAACGGAAATAAAATTAAAAAAGAAACATGCACATACCAAATTAAAAACAACTGATATGGATATCAAAAACTTAAAAAAAAACATCATGAGGTCGGAAAATTGATATAACATTCCAAATGGAGTTACTTCCCCTTTCATGGATATCAAATTCTTGCACTCCTCTTTAGTCGAACTACGGATAACTCAAATTTTTTTCTCGGTCCGCTGTGGTTCGAGATAACGAGATTCAACTGTACATGTAGATAAAAATTTTACATTTTTATTTGCCTTTATTTTCAGGTGGAATGTTTGGAGGGGCCAGTATTATCAAATCTCGCTTACTTCCATTCTTGGGACAAAATTTCTTTACCTCAGGGGGAGCAGTCACTGCCGATACCAGTCTTAGCATCCTAGCAGCATCAGCAGCAAAAGACAGGGAACTAGATGTACTTCAAGACCAATATGAAAATAGTTTACAGGATTTAGAAGCTGATCTCAAAGCTAGAGAAAACGAGGTTCAAGATCTCCGTGATGAGTAAGCATTTATTTTATAAAGTTCAAGGCCATTTCAGAATGTTTTTAATGTTTGTTTTTATTAAATCTGTTGATTCTGAGTAAGGGCAAGTGATGCTGGTATTAGGTCACCTTGATATCAATTTTTTAATTGTGGTCTAAATTTCCACTTTATAACAGGATTAATAGCCATTTGTAATTGAAATAAACAGAATCTCCAATGTTTGGCATTCCATTATTTATATTTTCCCCCTGTTATAGATAATTAAATATTAGTATAGTACTAATTAATTTTCACGTGTCAATCATATATTTAGAATCAATTAATGATCCTTTTGATGATGAAAAATTGCATTAAAAAGTGCTAGACTGGGTGGTATTTAAGATTGTAATCATCATTAATTTGTCATCAACAAATAAAATCACACTATATCATCATTACCAGCCCATTTACATGTCAAAGATTTTGATACAGCTGGGTCCAAATTGTTAATAAAAAGAATTGAATTACTTATTAAAAAAAAAAAAAGAGTTAGAAATACAAATGTAACAAATGTTCTCATGCATACAAAGACTTTGACAATTTTCTATATGTTCTCCTTAACATATTTCTATTTGGATAATTGCATGACTGTGTGTTCTATTCAGCCTTAAAATTGTTTTTTTTTAGGAATCTTAGGTTAAAATTAATTGCATAACAAGTTACCTTTGGCTTTATGAGGTAAACCTCTATAAAGTACATTGAAGTATGGTAGACATTACCTGGAGTTGGTGGCACAGAATTTAAGTGTGTTGGATAAAACAAATCAAAAATTGTCTTTTAAAATAACATTACTTTGTTTGATTGCTTTAGACTCTTGGATACCAAAGATGAACTTGCCAGGAATATGCGAAACTCATCCAGCGATAAAATGTTTTCGGATACAGAAAACAGGGAACTTAGAAGAAAGTAAGATATTTTAATTAATCAGGTGTATTGATTACTTTTAATTATGACATGTTTTACTCTCCATAGATTGATTGATACAAAAGAAGAACTTAACAGAAATTTACGAACAACTTCCAGCGATAAAATGTTAAACGATGTTGAAATACGTGAACTGCGGCGAAAGTAAGATTGTATTATCTCCCTTGCTTCTGCTATATACATGTATTTTGCCTTCATCCCCAAGCTGAATTAGTGTTTTTATATAATTTATCAGTGGATGTTCTACTAATTTTGATATTTCTTATTAAAATAAACAACTTGGTGTCTGTGTTAACATATTATAAGAAGCTATACTAATTACATTTTTAATGTTTTCTCTCAATTTCATTTTCATTTATAACTCATTGTTTCAACTATTAAAAGTAAAATTCATTACTGTATTTTTTAACTGAAACATTTTTATCATGTAATTTTTCTACTTTTGGGTGGGNGGTGGAGGGGGGAGAAGTTTGATTTGTCCCAACTTTTAGAATATTCCTATCAACTTTTTTTGGGAGGTGGGGGGAGATAAAATTTACATTGTCGTAGATTAACAAACAATAGATTTTCTATACCACAGCACAACTATTTAGATATTTAAATATTTTCACTCTGTAGACTAAGGACAGCACTGCATACAGAATTATATATTATTAGATATATAAACAGATTCACTTTTATTTATTGTCTATGATAAATAAAAATTATTTAGTCTTGTTGGTGCATATGAAAAAAAATATTGAATGAAGTATGAATAAATACAATTTTATTGTAGAGGAGTCAATCACACTATTACTTATGACTTTTTCGTCTGATTTATCATAGCTTGTATTAAACTATAATACAAGATAATTGCTATTTTTAAAATGAAAATAGTTTTGATGTTTTATCTTTGTATAGATCTAGTACCAGCAGACAAATACTTTACTTTAACGCTGCACTCCAAAATAATTCAATGGCTACTAGTTATCTCATTTTTACAAAATATAAAATAAGAAATATTTGGAAATATTTACTTTTATAGAATTTCTGTTGTTTTAATGATTTCATCCTAAATTGTTTTAATGATTTCTTCATAAGTTGTGTAGAATAACACTGATGTTTTGACAATGTTATTGACTGTTTTACTGCTGTAGCATATGTATGGTGTTTGGTGTCTTTTTAACCTTTAAAAAAATCTCTTTAAATACTGTAGGTAAAGATATCAAATAAATTTATTTTTTGAGAATGGTTTTATGAAGGTTTGAGGTAAATGAAAATATTTGTTGTATTTTTTGTACATCTTGATGCAGTACTCTATTTACACAGTAAAACAAAGGTAATGAGAAACATAAGTAAATTGATGAGGTGCATATGATTTTTAAGTCATATGTAATTTTCTAAACAATGACCTTTTTTTATAAGACCACTGTCATATTACGGTATGGATTTGTTGTTGTCGTCTGTCTGCAGACAGAATGGTTTCGGGGCCCGGGTGGCTCAATGAGTTAGGTCGTTGGATCTAACAGCTCATACAAGCCTATCACCAATACAGCGTGGGTTCGCACCCAGCTTTGTAAATTACAAAAAAGGGTGCACTCGACTCGCAACCGCAAGTGAAAAAATTTACCAGTTGCTTTCCCAGGGTCAGTGGTTCTCTCCGGATACTCCTGCTTCCTCCACCACTAAAACTGGTCGCCATGATATAGCTGAAATATGCTGAAAGTGGCATTAAATACCAAAAATTCAAATTCAGAATGGTTTCTGTGCAATAACTTTTTATCTAGTTAACAGATACTTCTGAAATTTTAAACACAAAGATCGTTGACACAAAATGAAGGTTAGGATTGGTTGAGGGAATTCTAGACTTGCCTTCTTTTGAACAAGAGATCTCAAGTTGTGACACAGCCTTGATTACCGGTATACAATAATTGGATTTTGCACTTACTTCGGCAAATAGTGCCTATCTCCACTATAGTTTTGAGTTTAATTCCCACCACGGTGGATTTTACTCAATACAATCTAATATGAAAAAACTTGTCAGTGATTTGTCACACTAGGTCAGTGGTAGTCCCAATTTACTCCACCAATAAAACTGACCGACTTGACATGAATAATCATTGGATGGTCATTGACCAAGTGTATAATAAGATGCACAGGTTAAAGTTCAAAATAACTTCCATCATTAAACAAAACTTTGATAGATGTCCATGTCATGATAAAGATTCTGGTATATTGAAATACAAATGGAAATGCATATCTATATCAAAATTTGTGATACCTTTTTCCAAAAGACCAATTTTTGTAAATATTCTGTTACATGCCAAACTGACCAAAAGGGAGGTAACTTAACAATGTTTCTCATTATCTCAAACAATATTGAAATTGTGAATTTCTGTCTTTCTTGATAATGATTTTTTTTATTTCAGATTGCAACATTTGTGCCTTTCTTTTCAGAATTGTATTTCTTTATTTTAAGAGATGTTTCTTTTCAGAATTTGTGTATGATATTTTGCAATCATAATAATTACTATATTTTAACATACAATCTTTCTTTCTACAGAATGATCAAATGTTGTTGCCTTTCTTACCCTATACCTTATTTGTCTTCTATTATTGACCTTAAATTGTTTTTATCTTGTTTAATATCATATTTCCTCTAATAGATGCTGGAGCAAGCCATGTTAAAAAAAAAAAAAAAACACATTTCAAAGCATAGCATCCATTCCTGCTTCAATGATTTTTTTTAGTTTTTTTATTCTGACTGCATTCAGTTACGGGAGTATAGTAGGGTTTTGGTGTTTAATGCCACTTTCAACTATTTCAGTTGTATCGTGGCGGTCAGTTTTATTGGTGGAGGAATCCAGAGTACCCAGAGAAAACCACTGACCTGAATCTAGTGACTCGCAAACTTTATCACATAATGCCATTCCGTTTGTAATTGACTTTGTTCCAGAACTGATACCCTTGGTCTAACTTGAAAATTGGTAGACTTGCTGATATTTCAGATCTATTTTGATTAATTATTATGTATCAGAGATTTGATTAGTTCTGACTTGCTTTAGTAAATGTGTCAGATTAATGTTGAGTAATTTTAAGCCATTTGTTTTGTTCAGACTTGCTCTAGCAGAAGATGAAGTCAGAACATTAAGGTCAAAAGCAGGACTGTTAACAGATTACGACACTCAAGTTCGTCGCTTGCGTGATGACATTGCTCTTCTAACAGCTAGGCGAGACTCACTTTTGCGAACATCACCAATAAAAGATGAATCAATATTATCCTCAAAAGATGAGTCTAAACGCAATGGGCCAGGGTAAGGCAGACGTATGGAAAACTAACAGTGTCATGCTTAGCCAGCTTCCTGCCTTACACCCTAGTTTCGCACTGACAATTTTGCTATTAATAGTAACATTTTTACCATAATCAAAATTAATCTTTTCATCCTTTAAAAAAAAGTATGTGCATTTTGTAGAATTTGTTAGAAAATCATTTTATCATAATTTTATAATTTTGAACATCGTTGAATATGGATGAAGGAATTAATTTTGTTGTTTTCTTAATACCTTAGTTTTAATTATAACTTATATATGGATTTGGATGTTATTATTATTATTATTTTTATTATTATTATTATTATTTAAACAAAATTGCAAAGGGAATTTAATAATTTGTTTGTGTAACATAGAATTTTATCTTTTGTGGTGACTAAATTTAATTAATATTAATTATTTTGCAATGTATTTAATTTAGGATTTTTTAACTTTATAATTTGTAGATTTATTTTCTTAATTTGTTGTTGTTGATGTTTTGTTTCTTTTTTTAATGTAATAATCAGCTGTTTATAATGACATAGAAATTTATTTTTAGTTTTGGTGTGTGTCTCCTTCGTAAATTTAAGGCCTTTATAGACAATAGAAGATGTGAATAAATTCAAGTACAATATTTCAAGCAGTTTGTCTCACAAAAATAACTTTGAAATAGTTAATTTAATTGTTTAATCATTAAACGGTACAATAGTAATGTTAAGAGACATTTTATGTTTTCAAGAACGAGTCATGGTCATTTAGAAAATGTGCATAAAATGGTTTGCTGGGTGTTACATATTCAATATTTTTTGGTGAGCTACTGTGAGATTTTTTTTGTAAAGCATACCCCACATATTGGAGACATGAATAACATATATTCCCAAGTAGTGGAAATCTTGATTTATGCATTTTCTTTCCTGATTAAAAAGGATTTAGTTTGAATGTAGATATATTTGCTAAGAATAGAGATATAATGCATCTTTTCTTCTGTCCTATCTCAGTAGCTGATGTCTTATTAATCATTTAGTTTGTAAAGAAGAAAAATATGATTTTTAAATTCTTTAAACCAAAAGTTTTAGCCTTTGAAGATCTGTTTCGATAAAGTATAGAATTATTTGTTTATTTATTCAATCTGTTGTTATCTAAAGTGTTTTAATAATTTATTTTAACAACAGCTATACATCTTTTTATTCAAAACATAAAATTGATTGATCTGACCATATTATACATAAGTTAAGTGCAGATAACATTTAAAATTCTCTTATTCACTTGAATATACTACTGTTATAAATTGTATGTCACCAACCAAGTTTTTGAGTTCTCTTTGCAATAAATTGTCAAGAGTTGGACAGTTATTAAATATTGAAAACAAAATTTAATGAAACAAGGCTAAATACAAACCAAAAATATGAAAATTCCTTTTACGAATTCTGTTGTTTTCAATATTTAAAAATTGTCATGACCGTGGGTTTATGTTAACCGTAAGAATTCTTGAAGCTATAAATAGACCTTTAATTTTGATGTACCTATCATCCATTGTTTTCTATAGGCTCGCTGATGCACAAGACGAGATTGTCAAATTACGTGCAAGGTCAGGTCTTATCGATACTTATGAAAGACAAGTAAGGAATCTCAAAGATGAACTCTCATTTGCTTCCACTAAAAAGAGCTATTTGGATGGGTAAGATAATATCCGACATCAGCACATTTACTAAAGAAATATTATAATATCTTGTTCATAACTTCCTTCTCATCAAGTTCAATTATCTTTTAATTTGATACCTTTAACATAATTTTACCACTGTGAAAAATAAATTTCTGCAAACTAAGCTTCTTGAATGTGGAAAACATTTTTTTTAACATTTTAATATGAATTATCTCCCCCTTTTACTGCAATATGAATTACCTCCCCCTTTCCTGCATTTGGCAAAGCTATGGCATCATCACATGTTATTGTGTAATTTCAACACTTGAAGTAATTTTATTTCTAATTCTCACAACCACTGCATGAGTATGAAGTTCTTAACAATTATGAGTATTGTATAAGGTGCATATACACAGGCCAGTTTTGTCCTTCAAATTCACTTTTAAACTTGACCCGTGCAAACTATTTTAAACACAAATTTGACAGTATAAACATGTCATCAAATAACCTTGATCAGTCTATCAAATATTGGAAGGAAGTTGGATATGTCTTCAGACTGTCTAATTTGTGTTTGTAACAGATGCACAGGAATTGTTTGAAGCACATTTGAAGGGCAAATTTTATATTTTAAACGTGCCTTTAGTTTATATAGTCATAACATTGATAATAATAAATTGACAATCATGTAAATACATTTACTTAATAGAAAGATAATTTAACAATCTATTTAAAATCATTTATTATAATACACTGCTTTCCCCTTTATAACATCTGACAGAACCTGATTAAAGGTCACACTTCCAGATGAACTTTCTGATATGATTGATTGATTGATTAGTGTTTAATGCCAACTTTAGCAATATTTCAGCTATATCGTGGCATTCTTATATGAATACTTATATTGATAAAAGAAAGTCAACCAATCGAAGAGCTTTATGTTTGCGATGCACTAATAAAAAAATTAGAAAGGTGCTTTTAAGATTTTACAAGTGGTGTTTTCATTGGCTGATTAAGAGTTCATCTGGGCATGACCTCTAATTAGGTTTTATCAGATGTTAGGAGGAGGTTAATGTATTTTAACAGCTGACTTTTAATCGGATTGAATTATGATACAATCTAAATAAATTATCAAACAATTCAATACTTTAAGCTTGCAAATTGAAACCTATGTTCATACCTTCCTGATTTCTTTTTATTCTCTGCTAGTTAATGTAGAACATGTACTTCTGTCTTTTCCCCATGGAAACAGGAGTGCTGAATAGTATTTGAATTTATTCTGTTTGTGTTTAACCAAGATGTTTTAAAGCAGTATACTTATAACAATTTTAATTAATGAATAAAAATTAAAACAAAAAAATTCTGTTAAACATTTTATTTTATTATTATTTCATATTTGTTATTTGTTTTCAATAGAAATAATTTGTGGATTTATTTATTTCTAATTGTAAAATTATTAATATTAATTTTTGTATTTTTTTTTCTTGCTGTTGATAGAGATGTGTACACAACATTATCATCCTACCGTTACACTCCACGTGTAGGGTCGCCACTGTCCATTGATGATCCTGTACAACGTGTGAGACAACAGAACCTCATCTCACGCTGGAATGACATGTTCTCACAAGATCGTCTGGATGCCATGGATACTCTGCGTCGTTACTCGGATGACTATGAGAATAATCAAAGAATTATCTTCCTGGCCTTGCAGGTAAATTCTGAAGCTCTTTATACATTATTGTACAGGATAATAATTGTTTTTTCAGATACAGTCAAACCTGTATTAAGAGGTCACCTGTTGGACAAAGAAAAAGGGTCTTTTAAAACAGGTGACCTCTTAAAGAAGTTAAGTTCATATAAAATTGTTTGTGACAGGTGACCTTTTAATACAGGTGCCTGCTTTATAGAGGTAACTAGCATGGGTAGGTTTGACTATAGAATAAATGTTTTTGTTTTAGTTTTTAACTTTTAAATGTATTTTCAACAATATGTGATTGAATTTAAATAAAAGATCAAGAAACTACTTGTGGGAGATCCATAACAATTTCTGACTTTATTTCATACTTTTGTAAGACTAAAAATAAACCATAACCTTTATTTTAACCTATAGAAGTTAACATATATTAGCACATCTCTTTGTAATTGTTACAAAATCAGCTGATTTAAATGTTCTATTTTTGTTTTGTTCCCGTTTTTAACAGGAAGCTTTCAGTGCAGCCAAATGTGCCTTCCGTCAGTTTAAGATGAAGGTGCGTGCTAATCTTGCAGCAACACACATTGGTCCAGAGACCTTGGAGGAAGCTGTTCAGGACTATGTCAACAGAAACACAGACCTCTACGATCTTCCAGGAATGGTTGCTGTAAGCTTACTTTATTTTTAGAATTAATAATTTATTAATTATTGTGATTGATTTTATTTGACAATTTATTTTTGATTTTATTTCACACCATTCATAACCACATCGGTGGTTAGCGTGCTCGGCTTGAGCCTGGTAGATCGTGGGTTCGAGCCCGGATTGGGTCAAACCAAAGATTATAAAACTGGTATTTGTTGCTTCTTCGCTAAGCACTCAACATTAAGGAGAAAGAGCAAAGGCTGGTTGGCTCGGAATCAGGATAATGTGTCCGAGTGGGATGACATGTCTCTCCACAGACTGTTGTTACATCAGTGAGCTAACACTATAAAAAAAAATTCAGCAAAGCGTGTTAGTTTAGTATAAAGCAGACCTCATCATCAATTCATTGTGTCGCCTGCGTTACGCAGAGGCAACATATAGGGATACTATCCGTCGTCGTCGGCGTCACAAAATAATTTCTGTCACATTTTTCTCAGGAACCACACAGGCCAGCTTCTTGATATTTGGCACAGAGCATCAGTATGGAGAACTGTATCGTGTAAGACAGTTTTGAATCTGCCGCATGTCCACTTCCTGTTTGACGGAACTTAGAATATTTTTGATATCGAAAAGTTCGTAGGCGACACATGTCTTCCCTGGAAGACTTACTTGCTCTCTCCATGATATAGGTGAAAAATTGCTGAGTTGGTGTTAAACAACAATCACTCACACCATTTTGTAAGAAAGGATATGGATGCAAATGAACATGAGAGAATATTCAACAAGTCGTTATATCTTGATAGAGATGTTATTCCGTTATAAACAACCTTTATTTACTCAATTCTTGTATGTTTTCATTAAAGTTCTATAAACCTCTCTGTAGGGGGTATTCAGAGATCATTAGTGTTTGATCCCTCTTCCCCCTCCCTAATTTTTCATTTAAATTCTAAAACTTGTTTACAGGATGTATTGAGAGGACTGAACAGAAGTCCAAAGATCTACCTTCCACCAGATTCTACATTTGCTGTCATTCAGCCATTCATCAGAGAAACATGTAAACTTGCCTGGCAGATGAGTGCCCTGGCCCATCCTCTTGATATAGCAGTTGCCACTGATGCTGAACTATTTGACAACAACAGGTCATTTAATGGACAAAAGAAATTTAATTTTTATGCCCAACTGAACTATAGACAAGGAACTATAATAACTCCACCAATAAAACTGACCGCCACAATATAACTGAAATATTGTTCAAAGTAGTGTTAAACATCAGAACCCTAACCCTAAATTGATATTGTTAGGATACAGGCACAATATCACTTTTCATTGTAATCACACATAACATTCCAGTACGTAAAACAATTACTCAAACTTTTTAATATATGATGATCCATTCAAAATTTACATTGCGTTTCATTTGTATTTAAACGTGAAAATTTAATTAGTTGATATTTCAGTTTCCTTTCCCATAATTCCAAGAGTCCTATCATCGTAACATCTTTATAAAAATAAATTTGCATATGCAAAGAAAGTCTAGTTCGCACCCGGCTTTGTAAATTACAAAAAAGGGTACACTCGACTCGTAGCCGCAAGTGATAAAGTTTACCAGTTGCTTTCCCATGGTCGGTTGTTCTCTCCGGGTACTCCGGCTTCCTCCACCACTAAAACTGGTTGCCATGATATAGATGAAATATTGTTGAAAGTGCCATTAAACACCAAAAATCAAATCAGCAAAGAAAGTCCAAACAGCGAAGGTTAACAATTTCACCAATGTCGACAAAAAGAAATAATCACCTCTCCCCTCAAATCATTCAACATAAATAAGATCGCTACATATGATGTGTATTTGTGCAATATCAAGAACAAATTTCAAACTACACCATCTAACGATTTATTATATATCCACCAGGTATCGCAGAAGTTACGATTCCGAGTACACTGCACCACTTGTAAACCACCATATCTGGCCAGCTCTGATGCAGGGGTCTAAAGTCTTGATGAAGGGAGAGGCATGTACACGCAGAGGAGCTTCATTGGTAAGGCTGTAACATTTTGGAAATATTTTACCCATCAGTTTTACAGTGCTGTTATAATTTTTTTTTAAACCGTGGAGACCATTGACTGATGGCGGGTGCACTGATATGCATTATAACTTTTCAATAACTGAATTAGTTTTTACAAGGAAAAATATTTATCCACTCTCAATGGTTAAATTTGCAAATTTTAAAATCTCGAATGGAGAAATATCATAATTCACTGGTATCGGAAGGAGAATCTATATACTGTGGAACTTGTGCAATCCAACACCTGAATTTTCCGACATCTTGTAATATCATACAAACTTTATGGTCCCAAAGTATTTCTGTTAACTAAGATCAAACCTGAGTATTCTGACATCCTGTACAATCTGACATATTTCCCTGGCCCCTCAGTGTGTCGGATTAGACAGGTTCCACTGTATATATATATATACATACACACACCTGCACATGATATCAATTATAATCTATGTGGTTGTAGTTCATACCTGTATATATACTGGTACATGTATTATACCTTCAAGTTAATTTGTCTACAACCCTTTCATTGTATCATTCTTCATCAATCATTTCATTGGTTAAACATAGATAGTCACATGATATTTCTTAAAAATGGATTTGATGCAATTTTTAAACACTGATGATCATGTGATATAATTTGTAAAACAGATTTTTTATTGTAAACGTATACTGAATTTTGTTTTCTCAACAGCGAGTTGACTATTACCACTTTGATAAAGAGGTAACCTTTCTGGACAGGGGATTTTTTAATTTTTTTTATTTCATAGCATTTGGTTTAAAGATTAGTGATACTGTAAACCTGGACACAATTATATTAGTTCAGATCATGCTCCGAAGAAAGTAAAAAAACAAATCCCCATATTACTATAATTTGTAAAACTTTAAAATTCTGCCCAATTGAGGTCAGTGGTTTTCTCTGGGTACTACGGTTTCCTCCACCAATAAAACTGAATGCCACAATATATATGACATATTGTTGAAAGTGTTGTTGAACACCTAACTGTATCTGGGTGATCATTAATAAAAATCCTTAGAGTATAATAGGGAGGCTTTCAAATCATGGGTTTTAAAGAAAGGAGGGGGAAGTCACAGTCATAAAAATGTTGGGTTTTTTTCTTTCTTAAATGGAAAATTTGTCTTAATACATAAAAGATAATGGATGCTAGAGTTGAATCTTGCTATCTTAAACGATTTCATGCAAATCTTTCTGCATTTTATTTTAAACATTTTTTTTAAATTTATTTCTATAAATCATTAAAAGTACTGACTAGATAATTTTAATTTTTTTGTAGTAGAATTTTAACAATTATAGAAGAATAACAATTTTTGAGAACATTAGTGTTAAAAAAATGCTCCATAGATTTATTACTGATTAACAGGACTTAAAATATAAATATGGAAGCAGATTGAACCTACTTTGGGTGATAGCGTTCAACCTTTTTTTTCTTAATTAATTATAGATCTGTAGTCTTAATCTCTTTCTTCAAGGTTTATCTTTTTCTTTGCTTTTGCATCAAGATTATTATTTAAAACATTCCAGGGTAAATAATTCTTGTACATTAATTGAGGATTTTGAAACTGAGAATATTGAGATTTTAATTTGAGGTGAAAAAAAGAAAATTTTTAAAAAGGATCAAGAAAAAAAAGTTTAAATGGAAAATCTTGAATTACGACTTCTGATTATCCCTTTGGTATCCTCAAACTTGTACATTAACATTATTTCTGTATGTTAGTATTTTACAGGTGTTCATAATAGGAAAAAAAGGTTTAGATATTATATGATTCATTGTTTTGTTTTCAGGGAGCTAGTAGGAGAAGCAGAAGCAGATCTCGCTCTGTAAGCCCAAGCCTTCGTGCACGATCCCGCTCTCGTTCACTGAGTCCAACACGTAGGGCTCGTAGTCGTTCCCCAAGTCCAAGACGAATTGCAAGTCCATATAGTTCAGGTCGGTTGTAGAAGAATTTGTGTTTTCCTTACTTTAGACAGTGGCTATCTATTGAAAATGCTTCATGTATACACTCAGAACTTTTTCATTCCATAATGTCTAACTTTAATCCTTACTTTTTCCCCCATTTATTTTCATTATGTTGCACTTTTGTAGTTGAGTTTTACAAATCATGTATATTTATTCATATTTTAGTCGTAGTTTACACTCAAGTATATATAATTTTAACATTAACTCTTTTAATAACCATTTTCATGTCATTAAAGACTGAAGAACTGCACATTTTGTAATTCAATTAAACCAGCAACAGGGATTGCTTCCCTTGATTTTCAAGATACAAATATCTATATAATATATTGACACTTCACGATCAAGGAAAGATTTAAAAAAAAAAATAACATGGTATTTACTTTTTTCCTTTTTTATTTACACATAAAATCATTTACTTGAATTTGACAAAATTTAAAATTACCATTTTGGAATAATCAAACATTAATATTTTGAAGTGAACAATTATCGATCTTTCATTGCATATGCATCCCAATCACGGCCATTAATTGGATGTTGCTGGTTTAAGTGAATCTCTAAGGCAAGAAGTTTTTAGTGTAAAGTTTGAAAATGAAAGTTTTTGTTATTATGCCCCCGCGACTATTGGTCGGGGGGCATATTGTTTTACCCCTGTCCGTTCGTCACACTATAGTATGCATAGTTTGTCCCGCTAACTCCTCCTACAGTTTTGGAGCTACAGCTTTAATATTTTGTAGGATGTTTATAGACATAATGGAGGTGTGCATGTGCATAGGATTTTGATTTTCATCAAATATTCTCAAAATGACAGGTAGTTGGACTTAGTCATTTTTTTCGTACTAGCTGCATAAAGGGAACATGGTTTGTCCCACTAACTCCTCCTACAGTGTTAGAGCTACAGCTTTAATATTTTGTAGGATGTTTATACACATAATGGAGGTGTGCATGTGCACAGGATTTTTATTTTCATCAAATATTCTCAAAAAAAAAGACAGGTAGTTGGACTTTTTTTCATTTATGCCCCCATATAGGATATGGTTTGTCCGGCTAACTCCTCCTACAGTTTTTGAGCTAGACCTTTTATATTTTGTAGACAGTTAGTACTTACACTGAAGGTGTGCATATTTTATGGATTTTGACTTTCAACAATTTTTTACAAAATTATGGATGCATGAACTTGGACAGATTTTGCTAAATCCATATAGGATATATGGTTTGTCTGGCTAACTCCTTCTACAGTTTTTGAGCTAGATCTTTTATATTTTGTAGACAGTTAGTACCAACACTAAAGGTGTGCATATTATATGGATTTTGATTTTCAACAATTTTTTACAAAATTATGCTATATGAACTTAGCCACTGAAACCTGTTAACGTGTAAACAACACTCCTTATACTTGCGGGTCCCTCAGGGCACTCCGGTTTCCTCCGCCACTGAAACTGACCGCCATGATATGGCTGAAATACTGCTGAAAATGGCGTTAAACCCCATTCAATCAATCGATCAATCGAACATCACATTGTTAGGTACAGATTCATTTATTTCAGTCATTTCTGCTTGATGCTGAATAAGCAAAACATTGGTTTATCCTTTTGCAATTATAACTGCGGGGGCATTGTATGTGTCTTACAGACACAAACCCCTTTTAAAGTCTATACATAAGTTTTCTACATCATACCCGATGAATAATATACCATTCCTTCAAATTAAGTTATATTGAAAATCCATTTTGGTTCTTCAAGACATTTTCTTTGCATTATACCCCTACACATTCCTCAGAACCAAGCCAAAAGTTAAGGTAGTAAATTGGAATTGGGGTGAGGGGGTGGGGTTGAGACGGGGGCATTCAATTTTCTAGTTTAACTAATAGCTTGTATAGTTAGGTTTTTAATATTATTAGACAATGAATTTTAAGTATTTTTTTCTACAGCTTATGATTATAATCAGAAGTCTCTTGAATTTCAGACCTTTGGTTTCTACCGATTTATATGAAACTATTGTAAAATGTAATATTGTGACAATTTTTCATTTATTCAAAAACATTACTTTTTAATTTATTTTGATTACATGAATAAAAAAAAAATATGGAAATAAAATGAAAAATACCATGTATAATTGTAGCTCGGCATGTAGTGAAATGACTTCATTTTTGTTAGAAAACATTTACATATAAATGCAAGTTCATTTATTTTCGGTTGGCATAAATTTTTGTGGATAAACGGCTAGTGAGATGTTCATAGACATTTGCATTTGTGGTTTTGACTTAAGCTCATAATTTCTAGTTGCATATTCCTTTCGTTGATGCACTAAATCTCTTGGTTTGATAATATTAATGAAAACCACGAAAAGTGGGATGCAACGAATAATTCACTGTAAATTAGAACTAACGTTTTCTTTTTAACTTGTGCCTTAATTTGATTAATGTTGATGCTGTTAACACTGCCAGTACAAGCAATCCACCAAATTTTCCCCGACTATTTTGTTAAATTTGTTTTTTTAATTTATGACATTATGTAAAGTAGCAATAATATTATAGTCTTAATGTGTGTTTACACGGTCAGATTTTCCCTTCAGTCTTTAGCTGTGCTGCTTCAAACAAATTTGAAAGTCTAAACATGTCTTCAGACACGTTTTATAAATATTAGATGGACATTGGATAGGTGTTTAGACCGTCTAATTTGTGTTAGAAGTAGATGGACAGATCAAGTTTGAAGCCAATCTGAAGAAAACAGGCACCTTAGATCTCACACAATGCCACAATATGGCTGAAATACTGCTAATGGTGGCATCAAACACCAGTCAAATAATAAAAAGTATCTGAAGAGAAAATTGAACACAAGACTTTTTATAATTAATTATGTAAATCCAATGTAGTCTAGGGTCCGTTGTGGTTGTGATCGTATGGTAGTTGGATTTATGTCTGTGGTTTTCCTCGGGTACTCCGGTTTCCTCCACCAATAAAACTGACATATTGTTGAAAGTGGCATTAAACACCATAACCCTAACTAACCCGAACGTAGTCTAGAAATATTAACCCTGCCAATATTTCACATGTTGTTGATACCAATATATACAATCAAATTAGATAACAAATAACACAGAAATCCCTGCTACACCGTAATATTTTGTTTTGTTCATTTTTGCTGTGAAATATTAACATTAACAAAGTGTTCTTTAATCTTTTCAGATCCGCTATTCTAGATGCAAATAAACAGATAATCCTGTTATTAGTTGACAATACACAGAGGTGTTAACACTATTTGTTAATGTTGTTACAGACACTTAATTCTATATTTGGTTATATCAGGTGACAATTCTATATTTGATTATGTCATGTGACTTGTTGCAGCTGCACTTGTCCATATTTGGTTATGTTGAAGGGGAAAGTTGGTTGTCTCAATGTTAAAAGTGAAATATTTTGTTCATGTTGTATTGATGTAAGAATTCGGAAAGGAATTAAGTTTTGTGCACAATAATAATACAAAAAAATCTCAAATAGACTATAAAATCTTTAAAAAAAAAAAAAAAGTCAATCATAGAAATGAACTAAAACTAGTAAACGGGTGAATTGGTTGGTTACTAAAATTATAAATCATGACAGTTGGTTTACATATGCACTTGTTTAGTTATGCAACTAGCAAATTTGAATTAAATTTTGATTATTTTGCTGAATAATTAAAATACAACCACTAAATTGCAAATTACAAACTTCAGCATGACACCTAACATTTTCTTGTGCTAAATAATTTATTCATAACAAACATTTTTTTTTTAATTAAAGACAGCATTAACAAAAAGTCATATTTTTCTACCTTATAAAACACCTATACAAATAACCCTACAGTTCACCGTATTCAGTTTGTATATTTATTTATTTTATTTATTATCTATTGTTAGTGCTTATTGTTAAAAGATGAGAAAAAAAATTGACGATATTCAAAAACAATATAGCAATTCATTCACATAAAATTGATAATCAAAATTCTGACAGAGTAAAACTGTTGAATACTTTAGTATTTAGAAAATATCTTTGCACAGCAAGGTTTTAAGTGAATCTTAATCTTCAATCTATTTTTTTTTCTGGTGCTTTGGACCAAATATTTTTACAACTGTGATAGATATATATTTTTTTGTAAATTTTACAATTACAATTTAGATATTACATTTTTACAATTTTGTGATTATTAGGAGACAAGGGTTTTAGGATTTCCGTCCATTTTTCTTTTTAGCCATTTTTACAATATAATCTGTTTTGTTGAACATTGTTTTTTCTGCATTGTGATATTTTAATTATTGTTTTATATTTATATATTAATCATTTTTCCCATTTATTAGAGACTATTTTTGTTAGAATTGTATTTTATACAAATTGTTTTGACAATAGATCTTGTTTTTTTTTTTTTTGGGGAAAAATTTACAAACAAACAAAAATAACAAAAATTTTAATAGGTTTGTAGTATTTTTGTTCATTGTGTGTATATGAATTTGATTATATTTTTAGAGAAGCATGCTTTGTTTGTATATTTAAACGATTGATCACGAAATTTGGAAAATGATGTAAAATTTCATATTTTGGTTTAAAAAGGGAAAGTTCTTAAGTCATAAAATGCGTCTTCTTCAAAATGGTTATAATGCAGAATTTTTTGGGACTTTTTTATTTTCGGTATTTTTAAAAATTCATACTCTTTGTTTCATTTGGGCAAAAGGACAATCAGAAAATTAAATTGTTGGAAGAAAACCAGAATATGATGTTTTATTGATAGGTTCACCAGGGTTGGTACAGAATGTAGATATTTTGCAAGATTTTTTAAAGCATTTATATATATATATATATATATTAATACATATATTTATGTAGAGTTTTACAGTAATAAAGTAAAAAAAATATTTTAAAGTGGTTTTGTGTGTTTTGTCCGGTCTACTTCAGATGTGGAAACCTAGACTAGATGTTGCTTTTCATCAGTGACATGTTTGGTTTATGGTTTTTAACCAAACTTTCAACAATATTTCAGTTATATCGGTTGGTCAGTTTTATTGGTGGAGGAAACCGTAGTACCTGGAGAAAGCCTGCCACAAGTCTCTCGCAAACTTTATTACACAATGTTGTATAGAGTACACCTCGACTGATTGGGATTCAAACTCACAACATTTGTGGTGATGGGTGGCATAGGTACAATGTAGTTATAAATCCAACTATCATACGATCATGACCACCAGGGCTCCTTCGGTGACATTAACAATTGATCAATTTTCTCATTAATTCTTTTTATGCCTTAAGTTTTTCCAATTCCTATATGTTCATCTGTCTGTCCCACATTTGGTTCCCAGTAATCATGTGAAATTTATTCACAAGGTCGGGGGCCATTTGAGGGCAAGCGAGATTTCAGCCTTTACCACTTTTTCTGATCTGCTGTTATGGTCCTTTTGTAAAAACTAGAAAAGAAGTATGCCCCTACACTTGACAATTATGGACAAAGTTGTTTTGTTAAGCGTGATTTAAAAAAAATGAAGTGTCTGTAAGACACAAATGATGCCCCCACCTGACCTTAAGAAATTATAAACAAGTCAAAAACTGCAGTAGGAGCAATACAAACCATGTTTCCATTATGTAGCTAGTAAGTCCAACTACCTGTCATTTTGTGAATATTTGACAAAAATCCCTTCCTGACTTCGTCGTGGGGGCATAAAAAACTACCCATCATCAAATATTTGAAGAAAATCAAAATCCTGTGGACATACACACCTCCATTATGTGTATAAACATCCTACAAAATATTAAAGCTGTAGCTCCAAAACTGTAAGAGGACTCTTCGTCGCGGGATCATAAAAAAAATCCAGTTTACTTTGTAGCTGGAAAGGGGGATTCTGTGTCCTATGTGCACATTCTTCCATATTTTTTTCAGCTATGTATCAAGGCGAGAACAAGTTACATTCGATGAGATGTTGTCTGCTTTTTTTCTAGACCAACACGCTTAAATAGCTAGATCTTTATATAGTGCTAGCTCAGTGGAACGACAGTCCACGGGTAGACATGTCGTTCCACTCGGACATATTAACCCGATTCCAACTCGACCAGTCTTTACTTTTATTCCTTAATACTACATGCTTTGAGGAGAAGCAGAAAATACCAATTTTATACTCATTTGTTTAACGAGATTGGGGCTTGAACCCATGATCTACCGCCACTTGAGACGAGCATGCTAACCATTACACCACTGATGAACCCATGATCTACCGCACTCGAGACGAGCATGCTAACCATTACACCACTGATGTGGTTTTTAATGTATATGTATAGGTTATTCAAGACCTGGTCATAGTATATGAAAAAGAATGCCTTGAGGCAAAGCCGAGATGCATTCTTTTTCATATACTTTTAGTACTCAATTTAGCCCATACTTTCCTTGTCGAGTGTCATGATTACCAATTATTACTAACTTAGGCAGTCTAAGCCAGATTAGTTTGAATGAGTATCAGCTTAAAAGCATTTCCTTCAATTACAACATATGTGGTATATGAAAAATATTCAATAACACAAGACAAAGAAAGTATTGGCTAATAATTTGCATCACATGAGTGTTGGTAATTATTCATGGTCCAGTTAAACTTGTTAGTTTTTTCCAAAGTATTCTGATTGGTAGGTCCGTTTTAGATCACCTGGATCATAGGTCAATTTGAGCTATTGCAATCACTTGATGTTTGTCCATCCATAAAATTTCATGCTTTTGGATATCTCCTCTACAACTAATGGGTAAATTTTAAGCAAACTAGGCCAGAAAATTTTGGATAATAAACAACAAAAGGATTCACATATTTTCTTGGAATAGGGGTTTTATAAATGAAATAATTCATTTATAAACAAAGAGATAAGTAATTTAGACAGCATAGAGGACTTTGCAAACATCATTGTTACAAACTTTAGTTCAAATTGGCCAAGTAATTTAAGAGATGATCAAAATGTTAAATATTAATGAAGATGACGGAGGAATGGATAACAGAAGTTGGACACAAAGTGATGGCAATAGCTCATATGACCCTTTGTGTCAGGTGAACTAAAAAGTAACCAGACAAGGGATACAAAGGGATGTAAATTTTGTCTTTGAAATAATGGGAGCTAAAATGAGAATTAAAAACAAGAACAAATGCTAAAATAACTTTAAACAAGTATAAATTTAATCAAATTGTTCAAATGCAATCAACATTAAATACAATGTAAATACCGGTATATTAATTTTCATATTTGATATTCATTAAATACAATAAATTAATTTACACTATAACAGTTACTAATAAATACAGTCAAATAATATGTGTTGAAGTCAATGGAAAGTGATTTTACTTCAAAATATCCAAGTAAGAGATTTAACGGCAATAAATTAAACCGAGACTTACTACAAAGTTCAAGGATCAAATCAAATTATCCAAGAAAATCACATATCAGAGTTTGAGATAACCAGGCCGTACCGACATAAAACTTTTGAGCATGATTTTTGTACTTCTACTCCTAAATTGTCCAATTAGAACAAAGCATTTATTTGATTAGTGTTCTGATTGGAGGAAACCAGAGTTCCTAGTCAATGAAAAACTTTATCACATAATGCTATATCGAGTACACTTCGCCATGAACGTGGTTCGAACTCACAACTTTAGTAGTTGGAGCTAAAAAGATATTATAATTTATACTGATACATATACGAAGGAAGAAGAAAAAAGGATGTTATCGTAATATATGATCATACTGTCCAACCCTCGAGAGTGAAAAAGGAACAAGAGTGAATTAGTGGGCATAGTCCTCCTTCCCATTCCCTGTCTGAGATACAATTTCTAGACAGTTTTACAAACAAAACACACACAGACACATAATTTTTTGAAAGACTTTGATGATAGAAATTAAAGAAAGCATCCATGTGGATGTAACAAACAAGAAATCAACAAGGTGAAAAAACAAGAAATCTTCTCATGGTGTGCAACCAGTTGTAGCGTAGCCTTTTATGCGGATTATTTTTAAGATGCCATAAAGCGTAATTTCAGCCACACCCCTTTGTGAAATTGTAAAATCAAAAGGACAGCATACTATAACATCGAAAGGTAATAAGAAAATATAATACGTTATTCTCGTCTTAACAGTTAATTCTCAAATAAAACCAGCTGTCATTGAAATAAATTCATTCATGTTAACATTTCTTGTTGTTTTTACTAGATGTATGATTATTGTCATAAATTTTAGCTTGTACTAACACAGGTGGTATAACAACAATAATTCTAATGTAGTTGTTTAATATTCCTGGTTTGTGATTGGACAATGCTATAATTTTCACAGTATCAATTCCACGGTTGAAATATCATGAGATATTTTTAGAATTTTAGAAGATTACCGCTTACGTCATCTTGTCAATAATGTGGCAATACACATGATTACATTAGAATGGAGATAACTGTATTGTATTTGAAAATTTCACGGCATGCTATCAATCCCACGGTTGAAATAACATGAGATATTTTTTTTAGAATTTTGGCTGATTAGCGCTTACATCATCTTGTCAATAATGTGGCAATACACATGATTACATTAGAAGGGAGACAACTGCATTGTATTTGAAAATTTCACGACATCAATTGTCGCTTTCATGGTCGCAAATATCCGTTTATTGGCTCCGCTAATGCATTGCCAGTAAACTCAATTTGCCACCATCAAATCTCCAATTGATGCCGTGAAATTTTCAAATACAATACAGTTATCACCCAATCCAGGACCTGGATTTCCAATATATACAGTCAAACCTGTGTTATGTAACCTTTTAAGGGAACAGTGAAATATGGTCACAAAGGACAGATTGTCACTTAATTCAGTTTTAATTGATATGAAATGTGCTGTGAAGAGAAATTAAAAGTTATTTCTTAATACAGTTGGTCACTAAAGAAGGTTTGCCTGAATGTCGTGGTTTTTTTTGTTGTGTACAGTGAGTTAAGGTAAGAGGTGATTGTCCGTTTTGTTGATATTGGTAGAATTGTTGACAATCACTGTTTAGAGGTGATTGTCCGTTTTGTTGATATTGGTGGAATTGCTGACTATCACTGTTTAAAATTTCTTTGGCATGAATTATTTCATTAACAGTACACCAAACACTTACATAGTATGCAGTAGATAATGGCAGTAACTGGCTAGTAGCTAAAATGACGGGAGAAAATAAGGTATTGTACATATATCTACAATAAATCCATATACAAGGAAACCACGTAAATTATTTTTCATACAAGCTAAAATGCGTCACTTTTAACCCTAATATAATTTTGTTATTTTTTTCTTAGGCTTCAGTGTTTTTCTAGCTCCACCACTTGGAGAACTGCTGCGTTGATGTGGTGTAGGAGAAAAATCTTCTGCTGAAATAGTTGGCAGATTTGCTGTTCTAAAACTAATGTTAGATTGTGTAGGTAAATCGGTTGTACCGGTACTAGCCCTTCTATCTATCCTACTAGTACTGGCACTAACGCGCGGTATATTACTTCCGTTCAACGGAATATTAGAATCATCTCGGACCCCAAGACGTACCGTTTCCATGGATTTAATTACTGTATCCAAACCAATATCGCCCTGATCAGATACCATTGCCATCAACGTAGCTTTATTAATCTCATTTCTATTTCCATATTCTGATTTGGGTTTTCTTAGGAGACCTCGGTTTTGTGAAATAACTGTATTGGTTCCCGTGGAGACTGACGATGAAGTTCCTGATTGTGGGATAAAATCTGCAGTATTAGGGACTGGAAAGTTAACTGGTTTAGTTACCGGTAGACCGTTTTCTCTCTGGGTGCTAGCATTGTTGGTTGTGTCTGATCTCGGAGGCTGAGGTGCTGATACTTGAAAGTTTATTTCCTGAGATATATTATTATCTCTTTGAGTAAAAATATTGCTGGTAGTATCTGATCTTGAAGTTTGGGATGAAATGGTAGATTTAGGATTTAATGATGGAGGCATTTGACCATGTACAGTACCGTTGGTTGACATCACTTCCTTTGGCACTGCCATAGACATAACATTTGACTTGGGCTGAATATTAGAAAATTGAGTAAGAAGTGTTGACGGTTGTACATGAGAGATTTCGGTTGTGCATGGCGGTGCAGTTATCATAGTCTGCTCAGGGTTAGACGTTGAAGGTACGACCGTTGATGAAAACCAAGATGCTTTACTAGCTGAATTTGTGAACCAAGGCGGTTTACTACCAGAACTGGTTGATACTCTTGTATCAGGCTTAGAGCCTGATACTGTGTTTATACCAGCAGTCGTCGCCACTGGTGTAACATTAGGTCTAGGGACTGAAGACGTAGTACCAAAGGTAACAGAAGTGGTGCTACTGGGTTGTGTAGATATTCTGTAAGTAGTCGACATTCCTACATTAGGAAACATTGGTTGAGAAGAAGATTCTTGCAATTCTAAGGAAGCACTGTTTGTTATAGGAATATTTGGTTGTATATTAGGAACTACAATATTTGGTTGAATGTTATCTTGGTCTTTACGGTGACCATGATCAAAGTTTTTAGGTTTTTGTTTTTTTGTCATAGTTGACCTGGTAATGGTTGTATCACCAAAACTCATGGCACTGGGAGAAGGTTCAAAACTAACTGGCGGTGTTTTAGGCAATGAAGCTGTATCATCTTCTCTTGAGGACTGTCTAGATGATCGTGCTGATGACGGCTGTGATGAAAGGTCATCTGGTTTTGACCCTACAAAAAAAAATCATACATTTGTATTTATAATTACCATCTAAATAAAATACATGTAAAAGATTAAAGTTTTACCATTTTAATTATTTCCCCTTTTGAATTTGTAGTAATAAAAAGTTTAGAGCAAGCTAACTATGTATTTTTTTCTATTAACAAATAACTGATAAGCTGCCATATTGTTTTTTTTTTTAATTTGTCATTAGCATTTTCTCGTCTTTTTTTTAATTTGCAATTGACAAAAAAGGAGCATTATATTCTGAAATACATAGGTAGTATGAGAAAGCTGTTTTATAATCCAGAGGCTCACCTTGACCTGTATCGCTCACCTCAGGAAAAATGTGGAAACTTTACAACAATAATGCCAAGTGATACTAAAACTCACTTGGACTTTGGCCAGTTAGCTAGCTAGCATAGAGTCTACCTTGAGCCTGCTTTGCCCATCTGATTATTCATACAGAGCTTATGCTCAATCAAGTCTAGCTTAAAAACAAATATTTTATTTATTTTCACAAAAGTTCCTATGTCAAACTATGAAAGGCCATCATGGTGAGTAAAAGCACTGTCATTGTATA
This sequence comes from Gigantidas platifrons, assembly GCA_002080005.1. Lineage (NCBI taxonomy): Eukaryota > Metazoa > Mollusca > Bivalvia > Mytilida > Modiolidae > Gigantidas > Gigantidas platifrons. The sequence goes on along the minus strand of MJUT01043865.1, from coordinate 67,914 downwards.
TGGTGCTAGAGGTTGTGGAAGATATTTTGCTGTGTGGTCTAACGGTTAACTGAATATATCATTACCCATTCACACATCTGTGTACACATCATCCCAACTGAATCAAGTACAGGTACAGGTTATAAGCTAGTAACAACGGGTATATGACAATTTAACCTGGCATTCCACTATGCAAAACAGTGTGTACAGTCAGACCTTTCTATATTTGTTACCTGCATTGACATTGATACACCTGGTATTCTACTAGGCTAAAACAGTGTGTACAGTCAGACGTTTCTATATTTGTTACCTGCATTGACATTGATACACCTGGTATTCTAC
>MJUT01043865.1:52493-66892 GCA_002080005.1 Gigantidas platifrons | reverse complement strand
TGACATTGATACACCTGGTATTCTACTAGGCTAAAACAGTGTGTACAGTCAGACATTTCTATATTTGTTACCTGCATTGACATTGATACACCTGGTATTCTACTAGGCTAAAACATTGTGTAAATTCAGATGTTTCAATTTGTTTATTTGTTTACCTGTAACTGATTACTTTGTACATGTGTGCAATGTCCATCAAAGTAGCTGAAGTTTGTTCATTGGATAATCATAAAAGAAATCCACCTCCCCATTTTGTCTCAAAAGGAATGTACATGAAGATGTGAAATGAGGAGGCGTACATTTACATATTATACAGTATGGCAACTATAGTACAACACTGTCATAGCCAGGAAAACAAAGTGCTAAAAAATAGGCGATGACAGTCCCATAACATAACAAAATGATGAAACATGCACAAATTTCTGAGAAATGAATTTTCGTGTTAACATGACTTCTTGGTCCATACTAATCAAAACAGTGCTGATTAACCATACAAAAAGAAACTGCTGACAAATTTACCAACAGAAGAAAGACAAGTTAATTTTCAATGAGATAATGATGATGAGGTATGCTAAGTTAAAGAAACCGTAAGAAATAGAGAAAATACATTGACATACTACAAGATACTCTCAGCACAATTAATTCAAGGAAAAAAAATACATAAAAAATGGATGAAAAATAAAAATTCTATAAAACTTCCAAATTTCAGAAATTTGGGCCCATTTTTGAATAAAATAGCTGATTTTTTTATGGTGCAGCAAAAGCCCATAAAGAAGATTATTTTGCACAAAAAAAACTGTTTCAATATTGGATGAAAAGTAAAAAGTTATAATTTTGAAATCCCCACCATTTTAGCCCTGTTAATGTCAACAACTGTAATAGTAACATCATAGCATTTTTCTGAAAGAGTTTTTTTTTTTGGAGGAATTCATGAAAAAAATCCCTCATCAAATTAAGATTAACAAAAAACTCTCCACGAACAAAAAACAGGAACAACCATATTAGCAGCTTGTGGCCTCTTGTTTGGAAAAGGGTATGGCTACAATACCAACCTTTATTCTGTGCCAAGGATCTTGTTTCAATAATTCAGGAGGATCATTTAACTAGAACAAAAGTTATAGTGGGGGAAACCTTTGTGCCTGCAGACAGACCATAATGACGACAGACCACTAACATAATACAACCATCAAATTTTCATAGATTTATAATGTAGAGTTCTAAGGTACATCTAATTACCACCAGATTTTTTCCACTGAAGTTGTTGTATACTCTGTAACACGGCTTCTTTATCTACTTCCCAAATTGGCATATCTACGATCGGCATATCCTTAGAACCAAACATTGGCATATCAAAGCATAGCAAGCTGTTTAACTGTCTCTCAGATTCCTTCATTAACTAAAAGCAGAAATAAATATTACTGTGAAAAATGTTCCATTGTTACCAATATTGTTGAAAGTGGCGTAAAACGCCATAACCTCCCCTCCACCAATTTCCATGCGCCACAGATACGAAAATCTATGAATTACATAGTCCATAGATTCCTAAATCTGTGAAATTCAAAGTTACTTAATATTATCTACATTAACATATTTAATTTGTAGAGTAAATCAATCAAGTAATAAAATAAACACTGGATGAATAAGTAAAACAAGATGAACTGTGAGCTAATGCTCACTTATGATACCCCTGCTATTCGGCAAACAGGAAGTAGGAATGCGACGGGTCCAAAAACGCTTCCCACGATATGGGGTACCTATATAAAGCTTATAACCAAATATCAGATTTCTGCCATCAATAGTTGCTGAGAAAAATGCGACGAAAAATATCTTGAGACAGACGGAAGGACGGACAGAGGTAAAACAGTATACCAGTGAAAGAAACTACCGCTCGCCAACTCGCCAAAAGCGAGAAGAGAACAAATTCGACGAGTACGCGTGTGTAAGAACTCGACAATCTGGCGACCGAACATCGTGAGGCGAGTTCTGATTATTTTGCACTCGCCCCTGTCAACCAGCCTGACGAAGTAGTTTCTCAATCAATGATTCCGTAAAATGTTTGATTCAACAATAAAAGATATGAAGAAATCCTTCAAAATCGTTGATAGGAATAGCGAATGTTTCACGTCCGCCATATTGATTTCTTTTATTGATAGAAAACGCTAAAAGATGGCGTCCTTTTCCGAACCGGAATCAAATAAAATTAATATATACCTCCCAAAGTTCAATGCAAGCGATTCAGATTATCTTAAATACCGATTCGGTAGAGTAAAACTTGATGGTAGCAAATAAAATTGGGTTTGGGTGGGCATGGTAAAAAGGTAAATGTTTTAAAAAGCGTAATTTTCGAGTCAGGGTCGGATTTTGCAGCAATTAATTTCGATGTTCTAAATATTTATTTCGGAGACATGATTGAATTAAATACGTACTGCAATCGAGTTCATGAGTTATGATGTTAATTGAAAAAGTAACTGATTTGTATGCAGAATGAATAAAGATGTTATAAATCTTTGTTATTATTTCTCATGTAAAATATTTGCATTAGATCATTGGCGAGTAGAAATATCTACCCACTGGCCAAACTTGGCAAGTGCAATTCTAATTTGGCGAGTACCGGTACAATTTTGAAGCAACTAGCCAAAATGGCGAGTGTTTGAAAAAAATGGTTTCCTACACTGTATACCCCCCTCAGGTGGAGCAGGGGTATAAAAAATACAATTGTAATTTATGATAGCCCATGGTTTATTGGAATGATTGTTGTTTAACAGGAAATGAGCAATTTTTCAACTATATCATGGTGAAAACAAGTTCATTTTCAATGAGACGATGATGATGTCCGCTTTGTACTAGACCAACACACTTTTATAGTGCTAGCTCACTGAAACAACAATCCGTGGATAGTCATGTCGCCCCACTCAGACACATTATCCTGATTTCGAGCCAACCAGTCTTCGCTCTTTTTCCTTAATACTGCATGCTTAGCGCAGAAGCAACAAATACCATTTTCATAGTGTTTGATTTGACCCACACTCAAGGCAAGCACGATGCAGTCTTTATGTTACGAAATGTGACTTTAAGTCAATATAAAATATGCTGTAAAATATATGGTTTCTATGAAGAAGAGATTTGAAAATTCAACCAATCAGAAAGGATAATTGATTCTAGCATCCATATTGAGTTTCAAAATGAAACAACAATCATATGAAATGTTGTTGAGGACCATCCAAGTACATGTAGCATTTCTGTCAAATTTGTTTCCATCTCTTACAACTGTTTCTGTGAGAAAAAAAAATGAAATGTAAAAAATGTAAAAAATGTAATAATGACGAGAATTTAAAAGGTGGGCCAGGTGAGCTACAAAAACTACTGTCAACAACTTTTATCTCCTCAAAATTTCAGAAACTAAACGGGAATTAATTGGATAGAATTTCTTTCGTCACTTTTGATGTATAACCTGTAATTGTTGATTATGCATGAATGTGAAAAATGCTGGAAATTTCTCTGCATTTATTTTGTATCAGGCATAATTATCTTATATGTTAGTTATCAGTGAAAGTGACTTTATCCAGGGATCATTGCAACTTGCCTAGATCAGTCCTGGACTCACCATTTTAAATTAGGACTCACCAAACTTTTCTAATTTTAAATTCTTACAATGGTGGGACTCACTAAATGTTTTTTGGATTCATGAAATTGAATTGCTACAAGTATCCCTGTTAATCTCATATTTATCAATTTGTCACATACATTGTATAGTATACCTTAATCCTAAGACCAGTATCCTTTGCCACCTTTATACTATTGAGTCGTTTTAAATGGTCATCTACAGTTTTCTTTAGCTGTGTATGTTTTCGTAACTGTTCATCTATTGGTCTTTTAATTGTCATGATGTCATTATGAAGCTGTCGCAGCAATTCCTCTTGTTGACTTTTTAAAGACTGAATAAGTCCAGAAATCTTATTGTCTAACTGACTTTTTATGCTCTCTTCATTGACCTGTAATCAAAATGCCATAAAAATAGTAGAACATCATTAATATCTAAAACACGGATAATCTATTTCCATGGATACTGTGGTTACATTTATTTTTGTGGGTGTAAATTTTCATGGATTGACAGAATCTGAGATGTTTGTTGTCATTTTAATTTGTGGTTGTGATACTGACAAATGACTTCTCTTGTACATGTTATTTCTACCTTTTGTTGTGAACTAAATTTCATGGATGGACTAAACCAAGGAAAACCATGAAAATTAGAATTCAACGAATAAATATGAATTCATAGTATAAACTCAAAGTAAAACTTTGGTCATTCGTAATTACACTTAGATATGAGCTTAATTTATCCAAGATAACGTAAATATTTCATAGTAAAATCGTTGGTCCTCTCTACTTCGACTCAATGAGATTCAACTGTACATTGTATTACAATACACATCAAGATTTGTGCATGACGTACATGCAGGTTTCAATTTGACAGACATATACTTACAATATACATGTACATGCGTTGTTGAAAAATATATAATTTATTCGTACAAGCTTTAGAAACAGGTAGAAAAACGAGACTTTGACAAGCTTTTCTGTCCTGTTTCACAGCGAGTGCAAATGAATGTTAAATTTTCCGATACTGTACCAGTGTTTCAGCGAGCGCTCGTCATTTTCGTAATTTACGAATGCATTTTAATATTGACGATTATTTTTCAAAGCAATTCGCCACTTAAATGTTTGTAAAAATCCATTTTTCTTCATCATTTGCTGATTAAAACTAATTAGTCACTACAATGACAATTTTATGACATGTCACAAGCCAATCAACGGATTATAGACTTTTTGTTTCGATTGCGTAATCTTCGATCTCACCTGGCTTGATTTACCTGGTTAAAGATAATGATCCCGACAAAGAATTCAATCAACGATAATGATTTTTTTTTATAGTTATGACATGTACTCAAAATGCCACAGTATGTATTGAAAGTGGACATATTTTTGTAATCGTCATTCATTGCACGATTCGTCACAATGTCCGAAATAACGAGAGAACAAAAATGCCCGGAATAATGAATTATTGTTGCCACGTATTTTGAAAGTGATTCTCTCGAAAAGATATAAAACTTTAAAATAAAAATGGCACCATCAAAAATGCAGGAGTACGCATCCGCCGAATCTACTTTTAAGCAAACGAACTTTTGATGTATTTATTCCCATTTCTGTGACATGAAATCTTAGTTCTCGTACATGTATATTTAATATGTTCATTTATATGCAACGGTTGGTCATTCAATTCGTTGAAATACACTGCACAAGGACCCATCAGATTTTTATTGATCTGCATCCGGGTATTAATAATTGCGCTCTATTTATAGAACTATTTACAAACAGACACGTGTCTGCAATAAAAAAAAAAAAAATACAGTATTTTTATTCCTATTGTTGCAATTTGATTATGAGGTCTGAGAAATAATAATTTATTTCACAACTTTCTCCAGTTTTTGACGTTTGTTCTATATATTTTATTACTAGTTGGACCATTGGGAAAATTGGCAGAGGCATATTTTTTTCTGCTGAAGACCACAAATATGAGTTATTACAATTGTGGTATTAGACCAAAACACAGTAACATTTCAAAAAGGGTGGGGGAGGGGGTTATTACAACTTGTGTGGTATTAGATCAAAAGTAAATTATTATAAGATTAAGCTCAATATATTCTTGTCTATTCATATTTAGAAAAAAAAAATTCTGCTCCGCGAAATTGACTAATGGTCTCAAAATCCTGGCTGAATCCCTGTGTACATATATTGAGTTTATTCTGCAATGTCTAAAACCCCAAAACAACTGTGAATATACACATGTTATGTGAAATTTTAATATTGTTCTTGATTACAACTTTACTACTGTGAAAGTACTTTTCTTCATGGGCACCAATTTTCGTGGTTTGGTTAAAAATTACAAGTTCGTGGATTCGTAAATTCGTGGATTTTGTGTTTGTACCCAAAATAAAATTTGTGGAATTTATATTTTCAACATAACATATAAGTTTCATTGGGTAGCAAATCTTCAAGAAAGCTTCAATATATTAGACAGATGAGCCGTATAATTATGTAATAGGAAGTGGAATGTGGATATTAAAGTGTTCATTTTGACAGTTGTAGAAAATTCAGGCATTTGTAAATTTAGCAGAATTTATTTAATCAAATTTTAAAGTTTAAAAAAAATCTACTAAAATTACTTTATTAGCACGTACACTAGCAATTTCCTTTAATATATCATGCAAGGTCCAGTTTACCTACCTTGATTTGTTCCATCATATCTTTTAATAATTGTATTTCGTCATTGATCGGTACAATTTTTCTCTTTATTTCCCCTATGGCATTGGATATCTTCATCTGCAATGACAAAATTTAATCTACAGAAAACTAGCTTAATACATGTACATATATACGAAAAAACGTTGTAGAATATGAATGGCTGATAGCAGTTACAACATTTCATTTATTAAAGAGTGCATCTTAAAGTAGATACACATATATATATGCTTTTAATCTAGCTTAATTTGTGTAAAAAACACTGGACAATACCGGTACATATATTGATTTTTTTAATTGTTCAACTATTTTGCAATAGTTATCAAGATACGTTTGAGTTGTTGCAGTTAATAATTTTGTTTATATAATCATAGTTTGCAGAACAATTTTGAGTCATGTCGGCCATGATAAATTCTATAAATGAAAGGAGTGTGTAAAATATATGCATTGCATATATACAGTTTGTATACATGTATAGCAAACATATGAAAACTCAGCCCAACAGTGTTAGAGATCAGAGATCCTTGTAGGATCAAATTTTGAGTCCCACTTGTTTATCCTTTGTTATTGTTTGTATGTTTGTTTGTTTGTTGGTGTTTAATGCCACTTTCAACAATATTTCAGTTATATCATGGCATTAAGTTTTATTGGTGGAGGAAACCAGAGGACCCGGAGAAAATCACTGACCTGTTACAAGTCACCTACAAACTTTATCACACAATGTTGTACATCTCACCCTGATGGAGATTCGAACTTACATCAGTGTTGATATGCACTGATTGCATAGGTAGTTGTAAATCCAACTACCATACGATCACGACCACGTCATTGATGATAAAAAATGGTAAGTCCCAAACAAAACTGATAACTCGAGACCTTCTGCCCGGAGAGGAGTTGCAAGTATCTCTTACAGATATATCTTTTTTTCTAAGTTGACAATTGTTTTTATTGTATTTACAACCTCATATCTTCTCAGGATTCAATGAGGTAGATGAATTGTATGGAAAATAATTCTACATTTACAAAAAAATGTACATTGCACACATTTAAAATACAGAGTTTGATTGCTGTCAAGTTAATATTTGTACAGGAGCATACATATGTACCATCGCCACACACTTGAACACATGTTCAAAATATAATGTCTGCCTTTAGTTGTATAATCTCACCTTATGTGAAGACATCACCTTGCTACTGTATATTTTAAGATAGTGGATTTGGCCAAAGGGACTAATACTAAGCAAAATAGATGTTTTAGGTTACCAAAGGTGTGGGTTTGAATCCCACTGACAGAAGAAATATCTTAATTGTAATAATATTTTATTGAATTTTATAACTTACATGGATTGAAATAACTTCCCTTTTGGATTTATATCAATATGAAAGTAAATGAGTCACAAATAATTAAAATTCAATAACAAATATTGGTTTAATTACATTTAATCAGGAAAACAATCAATCTAATTCTTAATAGCTTGCAGTTAATTATGCCAATTACAATGTACTATTCAATTGAAAGCAGTACAACTATATTATATTTATTATTGACTTACTGGTACATGTACTGGGTATACAAATGGACATTAAACAAGATACATGTAAATGTACCATCCAAATATATTTCAAATATATACATTAATCAATTACAAACATATGCTTAAAAAAATATTATGGGCAAAACGACATCTATATATATAGGGCTATATAATACAAGGGTAAAAATGATTTGAGACTAGTGAAAATAGGATTAATCACAAAATGACCCAGAACCAACTACATACAATGTACGTCATAGTATACATAACAACAAATAATAATGCTAATTATGAACATTACCATGTATAGTATATATGATGAAGTTTACTACAATATACTGTAATTAAGATGTACATTTGTTTGAGTAACTTGTAAAAGGAACAAGTGGACAATGACATTTTTATTTGAAAAACACTCATATTTAGTTTGAACATCAAATGAACAATCTATCACTAGTTTATAGCTAGCATACATACATCATGAACATAAACATGTACAGTACGGTCCGTAGATTTTGTAATTAGGACAATAATACAGTAGGAATAATACTGACATTATTTGCATGTAGTTTGAGAGAATGATTGTTGTTTAATGCCAATTCAGCAGTTTTTCTGCTGTATCAATCATGAAGAGAACAAGTTAATTATCAATGAGATGATGATGAGGTCCGCTTTGTTCTAGACCAACATGCTGAGTTGGATTTTTATAGTGCTAGCTCACTGAAACAACAGGCTGCGGGTAGACATGTCGCTCCACTCCGACACATTATTCTGATTCCGACCCAACCAGTTTTTCCTCTTTCACCTTAATGCTGACTGCTAAAGCGTAGAAGCAACAAATACTAATTTTACAGTCTTTGGTTTGACCCGATCGAACTCACAATCTACAGCACTCGAGGCGAGAACGGTAACCATTATGCAACCGATGCAGTGCATGTACAGTCAATGGACATAAGTATTCGTGATTTTCAATATGGCGGCGTCCGACTGCAATACATGTTGATTACGTTTTTGGTCATTACATTAAAACCTTAGTTCGGAAAATTATGATATTACTGTAAAAGGTAAATGAAAACAAGATGTCTCGTGAGCCGTGACGTCATTTTTACGTCTGTTGTGATTCCTTCCTGTAAATTGTACACAAACGAGATGGGTCGCAAACGCAAAGAATTGAGCACAGAAACCAAAGAATTGATCGTGAAGTTGCATAGGAAAAAGGAGAGAAGGTCGTATATTGCTGATTTATTGGACATACCCTGGTCAACAATTGACAGTGTTGTTAAAAAACATCGGTCAACTGGAACAGTAGAAAATCAGCCACGAAAAGGGAGACGGAAATTGTTCACTGCCCGGAATGAAGTTGGGTTAAATCGTCTTGTGAACAAAAATTGTCGGGCACCTTTGCAGGAAATAACCACCAAATTTAATGACAGTAAACAGCATTCGTTCAGCAGTAGAACTATCAGAAGGAAACTAGCATCTGCAGGTTACAAACGATGAGGTGCAAAAAAGTGTGTCATTATTTGCGAAGTCAACCGTAAAAAGAGGGTGGGATGGTGTAGGGAAAGACGCAACTGGACTGTTGATTCGCACTGGAGGAAATATATATATTCTGATGAAAGTCAGATAGTTGTTGGATCAAACAACCGTATTTATGTCTGGAGGAAAGGTGACGAAGTTAACCGTCCTGATTTAGTATGCCGACCTTCCCAACGTAAAGTAAGTGTGATGATCTGGGGATGTTTATCTTTTAACGGGATCGGAACTTTAACTGATGTAAAAGGGAATATTAATTCCCAGATATATATAGATATTCTTGAAAATAATTTGTGGCCTGTAATTGCACGATATTTTGCTGACAATGATGTCTTTCAAGATGATAACGCACCTGTACATCGTGCCCGAATTACCGAAAACTACAAACAGGAAAATGATATAAATTGTACTACGTGGCCAGCACAATCTCCGGACTTAAATGTGTGTGAAAATGTTTGGCTTCGCATAAAGAGGGAACTACAACCAGTCGCAGGAAACATCAACACCCAAAACGAACTTATTGCCGAAATTCGACGTGTGTGGGAAAGTCTCCCCGTAAACTATATTCAGGGACTTGATCAAACCATTCCAACACGGATACGTGAAGTCATTAGGATGAAGGGTCACCTGACAAAATATTAAGGTAGGATATTGTTCTAAACATTTTTATTGAACGTTTGTTCCCAAGTTAAAATTTTGCAGCAATGATGTTACGACGTCAAAATCACGAATACTTATGTCCATTGACTGTAGTTTGAACATGTTGAACCTAACTGTTACCTGATACTGATCTGCTTGTTCTTTGATTGGGACACATTTATGAATGGTACCAGATGATTTGTCTGTTACACAGTCACATGATTTACATACAGCTCTGTTACAAGTTAAACAGTACAATGACATGGGTTCGGCATTATGCATAAGACAGGGATTGTCAGATACAGTTGAGTCAAGTTTCCATGCAGCTTCATTTGATGACAAGGGTTCATCTTTCTTATGGAGTGTTATAATATTTTCAAGAATTCTGTTAACTGTCAAAGATTCTACACCGTGCTCCAATTCAATAGATCTTTGACACAAAGGACAATCAAGATGAAATTTTAAACGTGATCTCGGTTGGTTACCAAACAAAGATGGTCGACTGTTTACAGAGAGTATTCCTTCAATGCATTTCTTACAAAAATTATGTGTACATGGTAACATCAAAGGTTTATCGAAATATTCCAAGCACACCCCACACATTAATTCTGCTTCCATGGTATGACCAGTCAATTACTTTTTACGCACCCACCATCCGATGATTCCTTTAGCAACAAATTTAACAAAGCACGCTTACTACATCGTCATTGTAGTAATTATTAAATAGATTCTAGAAACACGAGTGAGGAAGAAATTCAGGGGATCCCGAAATTCAGCTATTGTGTTGTATTCTTAATGGCACTGTAGTACCAGACTAATTTCAATACGCCATTATTTGGGAGTTTATCCAAGTTCGTGCCTTTTTTTTAACCAAGTGTTACAATTTAAGAAATCTTATCAATTTATCAACATTTCTGTCAAGTTTTCTCTGCTGATGCTGATTGATACAAATAAACATTTCATTGACTATAACTTTTAGTTAAATACCAAAAAGATCAATGAAAACAATGCAAAGCAACGGCCAGAATAAGATGTATCGATATATTTATGGAAGTTTGTCTCTGTTTAAACTTTATAATTGTGATAGCCTGTATTTTAATCATTTTATAAGTTTTTGTATTTCTAGTATTTTTCATTGGTAATAATTTAATTGTACGGAATTATTTAATTACTTTCTTTTATTACAGACACGTGTAGTATCAACAGAACTTGAAACAGTCTGCAAAGACTCCTGTTCTATAGCGGAAGAAGAAGAAGAAGAATTACAAAGTGTAATAAATATGTTGATATTATTTTGATTAATTGATTAACTATAGACAAGGAAATCCTTGCTATAGACCTGTTTGACGGACATGACATAATCACGGACTGGTTCTACTATATTTAACTCTAATCATTTCTATCTATGGTTCGTTGAACCGCACTCTTACTTTATCTTCATTGGTCACTTTTCTTTTCTTTTCTTTTGTAATGACCTCCCCTGTCTGGAGCACCACCATTTTATAAGTGTCTTCGGGAGCAACTGTTTTGCATGAGCGGGTATAAGTTCCGGTTATATTAAGTTTTGCAGATCATATATTAAATATATATTTATATGTCAGCAGGCAATAAGCACGCACACACGTAAAAGATATGGATAAAATCAATATCGCGACCCACCACCGCACATATATTACGGATATATATGTTACAGACCATACGCGTATTTGGACCGTACGCGTACGGTCCGGACCGTATGAGTATACTCGTACGGTCCGACCATACGCGTATGGTCCGACCGTACGCGTGCGGTCCGACGTATGAGTATACTCATACGGTCTAGTACGAGCTAAACCATACGTGTATTTAGACCATATGGGTTTTTTTCAATACTAACATTATATCATAAACTTTTATTTAGTTTTACAAATTACATTTATCATAATTATAATTACTTTAAACAAAACACCATCACCTCATGAAAAGTAAACAGTTTTTGAACTATAGTTTTTTTTTTAATTGTCTACCTGAATCACATTTTCGCATGCACGCCCAGAGTGATACTTTCTACACATTCAGGTTTTGTTCATTAATGTTCCCTTGCATTTACATCTTTTGCTTACAAGAGAAAAACTTGCTTGTTTTGTAGCAGCATGCAGCGAAATTTCTTCTTTTTTCCAATGCGAAGTTTCAACCTTATGTGTCAAAAGTTCTATATCACCCATATCATAACATGAATTTAACACATCAAATTCACTTGATAATTTGTACAAACTTGCATCTTTACCAATAATATCATCAATCCTACACAATAATCGTGGTAGATCACCAGATACCCTATCAACAATAGGTATTCTTACGGTTACAAAACTACCTTTTTCAATTTTTGCATTAGACTTTGACACTTTCTTATATTTTCTCATCGTATTTTCAACAGATTTTTTTTATAATTTCTGTCCAACATCTGTCTTATCCTGTCGTGAGTTGTAATTTGTCCGTCGTCTGTTTTCACGGTACAGTTTCTGTCGTCAGTAGGGTCAACTATAATGTCGTTCAGTACCATAAAGTCATCAACTGCCATGAGTTCATCCTGTATATGTCTGTAATCTGTAACATTGTAAGTCTCGATCAGTAGATATTTCCGTCGTTTCAGTTCGTCTTCGTTTTCGGGTCGGTTGTACATGTACGTCAGCCATAACGGAAAACACGGTAGTCTGAGCAGCTTAAGTCGACCATTGAATCCCCGCGGGCACTGCTAGTCTCAATTTGTGCGTCAGTCACAGTTCGTGTCTGTGAATCTGTCTGTTCATCGGTATGTGAATCCGTCTCGATTTCTGTCTGCAAGTTAGTCTCGGTTTCTGTCTGTGAGTCGGTCTCAGTTTCTGTCGGTGAGTCGGTCTCAGTTCCAGTCTGTAAGTCTCCGTCTGTGTCAAACATGTATTCGACCTAAATATGCTTCAAATGTTTCTTCCCACATTCTGTTTACTGGCGATTACTTTAAAAACTTTATTCAATTTCAAACTATTTTGTTAACTGCGAGTGAGCAGAATTCACTTATTACGAACATACTAAATTAAAGACATGTAAGTTTGTAATAGATTAAATTATACTTATTTCTAAATTGTACAACTGCGATAATAAACTTTTTTTTAAATATATATTAGACTCGAATAACGTTGATCTGTAAAATATTTTTGAAGCCTCGATAATCTCTTAAAACTAGGCAGACCGTACGCGTATGGTCCGACCGTACGCGTACGGTCCGACCGTATAGATATTTTGAAAAAATACGCATACGGTCCGGACTGTACGCGTACGGTTCAAATACGCGTATGGTCTGGAACATATACACACATATAGAGAAGCAATTGGTATATACACTAAAACTAGTTGGTTATGATTAAAACTTCCATCCACCATGCAGCGCTTAGCCAGCGGCTATACAAGGATTTATATAGAGGTAATATACAATTATACAAGGATTTATATAGAGGTAATATACAATTATACAAGGATTTATATAGAGGTAATATACAAATCCTTGATATATAGGACCAATTTTGAATACAAAGTTAATGTTCTAATGTTCTCACCACATAATGTTCCACATAATCACTGTTTATATCCTGTTCATAAACACACCTCTATACTTTGGCTAATTTTACTAGTCATTCAAGTTAAACGACTCCATCGGAATTGGTCCTTTAACAAGCTAGATAACTTATTCCTATATAAAAATCTAAAACTAGATACTAGGCAGCGAAGTGTAATATGGATCAGTGATAGGAATAAAATCTAAAAATCGGTAAAAAATGGAATGAAATAACTATTATTCTCAACTGATAAAAGGTCACATCGAGATTAATTCACCCAAATCCATGGAACAGACCTCTGAATCCACTTTGTGTCTGAATCATTTTATCTGTATCTCCAACAAGGAACATCTCTCTCTATGTTCACTTCTATTTTTGGCGGTAAATTCTTTTGTCTATTGTCTTAAACTTTCTATACGACACCATATTATATTGCCTTTATTAGTTAATTTATTTAATAAGTTATTTAGCTTATTGCATTAATTGGCGTATCAGTTTTGTTCATTTATAATATCACATTATATTTACATTTTCACATTTATTGTACATACGATATATTCCGGAAAATAAGATACGTACTGGTATGTACCTAAAGAAATATTTGCATTTGCTTGATTCAACACTCTAGACCTTTTGATGAGTTCATGACCCCCAGGTAATTTCTTTAATGTAAATTGTGTAATCACATTGAGTTACCTTGTATTGTATTTTTTAGTGCAATCATGATCATATATTAAAAAGAGTTATCTGTCTTTTCATTGACTTTGTATTTATATTGTTTATTTTAATTGCAGGGATATTATATATGATAATATCATTG
>MJUT01043865.1:26265-50606 GCA_002080005.1 Gigantidas platifrons | reverse complement strand
GGGGGGGGGGGGGGGGGGGGTAAACCCGGCGCCGCCCCCCCTAAATTTGGAAAAAATATGATTTTTTTGCGTAAAATCGTGATTTTTCACACGAAATACCCAAAAAAATTTCTTTTAAGTGCGCCCCCCATAAGTTGACATCCTGGATCCGACCCATGGTCTTTGAGTAGTTGGAAAGCTTTTTTCATTTTCATAATCTACGCTGAAACTACAACACCAAAGTGAACCAAACTTCGTGGGGAAAGTCCTTGACAGATCTACTGTCAATAGTACATGTATGTACGGCAGTCCCGCCCTCAGTCAAAGACACCAGCTGCTATTAAAAATAGAAATTTCGTCAAATGGCTGCTTTATTTTAGCAAGATGTGGCTCAGATAAGAACTTTAGATGCATGTTAATAAAATCATGAGCTGTTCAAATATATATTACGTTAATTGTGTCAACTTGGACTTTTGTTGATTTAGTCGGATTAAATTAGGCATAAATTGTCAAAACTTTTATAAATTTTCTCATCAGAAGCCACAGGGCCAATGTGAACCAAACTTTGTCTAGAATGTTCCTCTATGTGGTCCACTTTCAAGATGCCCACCTTTACTAAAATAGAAATTTCCTCAAAATGACTAAAAGTGCTCTTTATTAGCACTTGAAAAAAGTCCAGACAAGGAGCAAGGCTTTAGATGCTGTGGTATAACTTTGCTGAGTATGGCGGCAAACAGTCATGTTTCATCGATTGTAGGAACATGTAGCCTGTTGGTCTCAACCAAGAGATTGAGTTCCTAGCTCAATTAATAGTATAGAAGGTTACTGGATCGTATATCGAAATCAGATATCGAGGACAAAGTTTCAGTCTGGCAATCCAAATGTCAGAACAACACAAATATCCGGATGTGGAAGTGAAATCAGGTGCTCCAGAAGGGTAAGCATTTCATCATTGAGTAATATGGTTAATAGTTCTGATCAGCAAATTCTACTAAAAAGTTACGTAAATAGTATAACATCACAAATATGATGGACAATCAATTGTTCTAATTGGATTTGGACTTGTTGGTGCAATTTTGTTTTCAATATTTTTCGCATTTCGACATGGTCTTCCAAATGTTTGGGTTCTTCCAATACTGATGAGGTTAACAGAAACTGCAGTATGCAGGTCAAAATTATGAATGTTATTTTTGCATTTATTTCTTTAAGACCCATGAAGCAAGAAGTAATATCAAAGCTGCTGTCATACAGGAACTTGCGTTTCTGGTAATTTGTTGATTCTGTTTTATATTTCCAAGTCTAATTGGTAAACCAAGTATTAACAAAGGTGCTCGTTTCTTGTGTTTCTTAAACCATTTGAGACACGATGATGGTGTGTAATCCCATTTCCAACTCTGAAAATGTTACTCTGCGGTACCTACTATGCAAAATTTGGACTGAAAATGTCAGTCTGTAGCGTCAGGAAAATTGGAACCCCCCCTTTTCAAAATGGCTGGATCCGCGCCTGAATATACAATTATAGTCTTTTGTAGAAGTTGATATGAAGATTAATGGACCAAGGAAACCAATGTGGACCGAGGCCTTTGGCCGAGGTTGATATTGGTTTCTGCAGTCCATTAATCTCATATCGACTTCTACAAAAGACTATAATTGTATATTCAGGCACGGATCCAGCCATTTTGAAAAGGGGGGGTTCCAATTTTTTTTCTAAATTTAAAAATTTTTAACTTTAATTTAAAAAAAAATGTTATGAAGATTTTGATTGGATAATTTTTGAAAGAATGTGCTTGCTGATTGGATGAAAACAAATAGAAAACACGTGGGTTTAAAAATAGTTCACATTTGGAAGTGAGTCAATATGAAATTAATCAAGCGAAAAGCGAGTCAATATGACTTTTCGGCGCAGGATACCAAGATTAATGGTTTTACAAATTAAAGGGTCTTAACGAATGAAAATGCTTGAAAATATTTATTATGTAATAAATGAAATAATTGTGTCTAAGAAAATAAAAGTAGAAGAACCCTACAGAAATCGTGTTACATTGTATTATTATTAGGAGGAAACGTAATCAAATCGTAATACTACATAATCAATATATTTTCAATAACAGAGACCTTCTTATATTGATGTTGACAGCTATGATGCAATTCAAAGTGAGACGACGGTAACGACGACGACGACGACGACGACGACGATGATGATGAAGACGACCTTTCGAGAAATTAATATTTTCATAAATAAACAAAATCAATGAAGGGAAAATAGTTTGGCAGTTTATTGGAATGTTTCATAATTATTTTCGAAATCACATAAAAGTTATCAAATACATGTGTAGTTTCTTTTTTTCTTCAATGGGGAACATTGGTGAAGATTATCCCCACTTGATTACAGATGGCGCTATGGTAGACCAGGTTCAGCATCTGTTATCAGGATAAGCCAGCGTGCATTCACTGCTATGTGTTTGTGTTATTTATCAATAAATTCCTTTCTTTAATTTTTTATTTATCTACTTTATGATATTATTAATGATACAAAAAATGTCAAATTATGAAAGTTGTGTATTACATATACCTGAACTGAAAAAAGGAATTAAAATTAAGGAGTGCATGCACCTGTATCTGTACACATTAAAGGTTAACAAAATAATAACAGTTGATAGAAATGAAGAGTTTATTTCTGAAATTATTAGTACATTAGTTTAACTGCATTTTATGATAAATCAATTTTAAAAAGACAGTTTTAAATAAGTTTAGTTATTATGGATATTACAAATTATTCTGGGTGATATGAAACTTTAAATAAAGTTATATTTCAAAACTGACTTTATTGTTATGAACATTGAACATGTATATACAGACCTAAATAAATTTATATATGATAGTTATACATGTATATTTACCCTGTTTATTAGTGTACTCAGACCTATATAATAATTTACTTTCAATTATGAAATAATTTAGTTTAAATGGTGGATTAATGCATTTTTTTTAAATTGCACAACTACAAAACTGATATCACTGACAAGCTTTGCTTCTGTTCTGTTTTAAGCAAGGGTGAGAATTTTTAATGATTTTGCTAAACCTGGCACCTGTTCAATATGAACAAGTTTACTG
Organism: Gigantidas platifrons; assembly: GCA_002080005.1. Taxonomy (NCBI): domain Eukaryota; kingdom Metazoa; phylum Mollusca; class Bivalvia; order Mytilida; family Modiolidae; genus Gigantidas; species Gigantidas platifrons. Next base: position 47,513 of record MJUT01043865.1, on the reverse strand, counting down.
GATATTTTTCTGTCTCTTAATTGCACTGTTTTTCCAGACATCCTATTTCTTTTCTTTACAAAATGTTGGACCATCAATTGTGACATCTGATCCTCCATATGCAAGAGACAGATATGACACAAGTCCACCAGTTGAACACCCAAACAATACTTGTACTCTGTTTCTATTTTATATGTAGAACAAGTAGATCATTGTGCAACCTGATGTTTTGGTTTTTGGAATGGTATTGTGTCAATCTACAATAATTCGGGTTGGTGAAATTTTATTTCAAACAGATCGACTATAACATACTAAATCACTATGTGGACACAAAGCTAACTCCATTGTCTAGACATAACATTTATCCAGGATATCAATTTTCAATATTTAGCTGGTCCACACTTTGCTGTATGCATAGTTTAAGTTATATGCTCCACCATCTAGGGAAGCCAATACAAATTTGATGTTGCTGTATTTTGTCTACCCAGTATGAATTAATACTGAACATTGTCAGGTCTAAAGTTTTCAATGGCAAGGGGTGGCCAAGTTGGAGTTTGACATCCAAATTCCTAATATTGTGGAACAACACAACACATTTTTGATTTTTTTTTTGCATTTAAGTAAAGCTAATTTTCACTCTAAACAGGTCCCTTTTCCCCTACATCAGATATACACAGAAGTCTGTCACCTCCTTCAGATGCATTAGATGGACATTTTCTTTAACAACAGACCCCATTTGAAACACCCCCTTACCCCCTTTTTAGCTGTTTCCTATAAACATTGGTACCAGCAATAAATAAAATACAAAAAAGTTACAATGGGAAAAAGTATTTCTATTTATTAATATCTTCTGATGATAAACTTAATCCCTAATCTGTGATGGCATGCATCAATCTTACAAATAAACATGCTAAGTGAACACTGTAAAGATTGCCATCTCAGCATGTAATATTAAATAATAAATATAAACACTATAATTATAAAGTCCATAGATATTAATTATGAACCAATATTAAACTCTAAGACATGATATTTTGCAATAAATAAAATATTTATTATGTGAAGTTGTCTTTATATTTTCATTTAAAATATTTGTTTTTATTATATTTAATATTGGTTCATAATTAATATCTATGGACTTTATAATTATAGTGTTTATATTTATTATTTAATATTACATGCTGAGATGGCAATCTTTACAGTGTTCACTTAGCATGTTTATTTGTATATATATATAATTAACAAAAATATATAAATATGAAATGTATAATCCTAAATTAAACAATGCTATTAAATTATTACATTTTACAGTTTAATTTCAATTTACATTTACCAAAACTTGTCACTGGTTTTTTTTTATCATTTTCTAGGCATTTCATAGCAAACAATACTGCTTTTATATGGTGTCTATTCTTTATGTTTTTACTCACTTAACTTCTTTTTAATTTCATTTAATAATTCTTTTTTATTTGATCATCATTAGGAAACAAGTTTCCACCTCTTATGAGCAAATCACATGCACAACAATATGTAGAAAGAATTTTAATTATTAAAAAAAATACTGATAATTACTTGTAAACAAATATTAACCCAACGTTAATCTATGTAACCTAGAGATAAAGGGATGCTGTTTTGAACCTGATCTACATTGACCATTTGTCCCCATTGTAACTTCATAATTTACCACACGAAATAATCAGATTATTGGTGTGTACAGTAACACAAGACTATCAGTGGAACTATTTGACTTCGTTACAAATTGATGTACATGTATATACAAAATGTATATGCCCAAATTGAAAAAAGAAAAACGCGTTTTCTAACAAACACTGAAGGTTGACAAGATATTATCACGAAGTATTTTTTTTTAAAGTCGGTATCAAAAATTAAACACAAAAAAATGTAATGTGTTGATCAATTAAAAAAAATACTTTCAGTGAAATCGAACACTTTTTTATTATTGCTAAATCTCTATAAAAAAAAATTACTTCCCGTTGGTCGTAAAAAAATTCCCCAAAATATGAAAATATTCAAAGCAGTTTTGTCTTAATTTCTTCTAAAATTAAACTACCATAGATATGATATTCTGTTAGTATTATAATTCAATATTTACTGTACAGCACCATTTTCTTTTACAAAATACAAGATAAAGCCGCTCTGAGATATAGTCGTAATTATTGATTATTTCAACGAAGGTTCGTCAAAATAATCGGCTTGAGTGAGTGGTTATTGTTTAACGCCAACTCAATGAATTTTTCAGCCATATCATAGCGAGAACAAGTTAATGTTAAATGAGATGAATTGATGATGAGATCCGCGTTGTATTAGACCAATGCGCTAAATTGGATTTGTTTATTGTGCTAGCTGACTGAAACAACAGTCCACAGATAGACATGTCACACCACTTGGACACATTATCCTGGTTCCGAGCCAACCAGTCTTTGCTCTTTCTCCTTAAGTAAGAAATAACAATTTGATAGTTTTTTATTTTTTGGTTTTACCACACTTTTCAAGTAAGAAACGACGTAATAAATACTGAATTTAACTGTCAAGAAAACATATAATTTTAAAATAATAAATATTGTATATTTTTGTTCTAACTTGATCCGTTTTTGATAATTGAATTTTGATTATTTAAATTGTCCCCTTGATATAAATGTCAAATTCAACATGTATTTGCGTAATCCAATACAATCACAAACATACAAGAACATAGAATATACACAAGTAATTGGAGCTAACTTATAATCTTATATTATAAAAGCAATATTAGGAAGAAGACAAACTGTTACCTTTAAATGTTTCTCTTTTGGTGAATGATTCTTTGATAAATAAACAGATGTCTTTGGTATCTTGAGGATTTATAGGGTTTATTATTTGTAATAATAAGTCATCCTCTGTAGAATTTTGTGAATTTTTGAAAATAGTTTGAAAACTTTCTCTAATGCAGTTATATAAGGGATAATAAAGGAGAAAATGTTTTTCATTTTCAACTTGGTTAAGGCAATATTTGAAATATCTCTCTTCAGCTGGGGTAAAAGGTTTATTGTATCTCCCCGTTTCAACAGCTAAAGAATGAGCACGAAGTCTAATTTTAAGATAGAAATCAAGAAAAACTTTTACTAATACTAAATGTTAGGTATTTTTGTGATTTAAAAGTTATGTATACATTACTAAAGAAACGAAGCGTTCCCTTTTCTGTCTTTTTAATATGAAAAAGTTGGTTAATAATTTTATTTGTGTAAGTTAATTTTAAATTGTCTAAAAAGTCTGAATAATATATCATCTGAAATACAGATTTAACCCAACTTGTGTTATTATGATTGAATAACTGCTTGTCTTCTTCAAATGCTGACCGAAGTAGATCATATTTACTGTCATTATTTTCTTCTAATTGTATCAGGCTAGTATAATATCTAAACATAAGTTTAAAGGCTTTAAAACAAAGAATCCAAGTTCTGCATGTAAAGCTTAATTATCATACATCCATCCTATTTCCTAAGACAGAATATAAAAAGCACGTGATCACTGCCAAAGTTGGATAGGTTTATTCAAAGTTTAGTGAGATAGATCCGATCAAAAGAGGTAACAAAAGTCTGCTTTATTCAGTGATATGACATTATCTACAGCGGAACGTGAAATTAAAGGACCTGACTAATATCTTTTAGGTTTTATTGAGAATCCACAGCATGCAATATATTCTTCCTGCGAATAAAGTAGCTTAATTGCCGAGTAAATGGGCACGATTGACCAGAAAAATGAATGTCGTCTGTCTGTAGAAATATAGATTCTCCTTCAGTTGCCCGTGGGTTACGATATTCCTCCACCCAAGAGAGTTAAATTTAAAATTTTAACCACAAGCCGTTAGGCGAGTGGTTAAAATTTTAAATTTAACTATCGAGAGTGGAGAAATATCGTAACCCACATGGGCAATTGAAGGAGAATTTGTTTCTCCCATTATTTAACACGAACTTTATTTCAAAATTTGAAATTAATGCGTTTGAAATTAATGCGGAGAGAGGCACGAGACATTTTAATCCTCTAGAGGATTACAGATTTTTCCACCACTGGTTCAGCAGGGTTAAAACGCCGTAATAATGGGAGAAATACACGTCCACTGAGCGTTCACAGAATCATGACCAATATGTTATTAATAAAAATGATGACAGTTTAAAAAATATTTAAATAAAATCATTTTTGCAACAACAAAAAAATTGTTTTGTCCCTTTCTATGAAGCTGGGAAGGGCCACACCAATATCATTTTCTTCAAATTTATTATAACAGATTAGTATCTGTATTAATAAATTATATAAAAAAATGCTGGTGTGACACTAATTTATCGCATGTTTAAAGAAAATTAGAAATAAAAAAATATTTTGAGAAGCTAGACGATAGAAACATTATAACACTTTGTAGATTCAGAACGACGAACCATACATTACCAATTGAAACGGGCAGGTGGCAAAACATTGCAAGAGAAAATATGAAATGTTTATTATGTAATTCTGGTGATATTGGAGACGAGTTTCACTACATATTTTCATGTTCAAAATTCGATGACAACCACAATCTACTTATTAGGAAAAAAATTAGAAATAGACCAAACTCATTAGAATTCAGTTCACTTATGAATAGTAATAACTCGTCTGATATGAATAATTTGTGCAAATTTATTAGAATAGTGAATCAAATGTTGGACACTCCTGTGTAATATTGATTGATTGATTGATTGATTGATTGATTGATTGATTGATTGATATTTCTTGTCTGCAGCTTTGTGAATTGTATTACAAAGCTCTTCAGTCTTACTTTTGTTCATTTTGTTTTTGTATATGTAATTTGTGTATTTCTCTATGCCATTGTAAATTGGATTATGAGAATAAAGATATATATATATACTCTTCCCAGCTTGCAATGACATAGAGAAGATACAACAGAAAAACATAACATAACGCATACAAGACAAACAAAAACAGATACACAAATACATATACAGTATAATATTTACATTGCAAGTGTTAGCCTAGAGAATATCTGATCTGTTGATTCCCCCTAATTCGATTGCCTTTTCTCTCTCTAATACTCATATTCTACCTTTATAGCATTACAAAGTTAATTATTATTATTTTTTTTTTACTGGAGAAAGCAAAATATTTTCCAAAAATAGTATGACATTGGGACGTTGTTGTATTATATTGTATTTCATGGAAATATGGTTTATGTATATATACTTTTCGGGATTTATTAGAAAAAGTCCGATGACCCCAGAATGTCAATTTGTGTCTGCTCGACTTGAATGTATTTCGTAAGAATTTAGCTTTTCAAAAAAGTTTTATTCTTGTAGCTTAGTTTTATTGAAAATTTAATAGTTACATGAGTTTAATTATAGTCTAGAATTTTACTTTAGTGGTTGTGGAAAATTAACTGAAACTGATTATAACGGTAAAATTTATGCAAAACCAACACACCATGAAAAAATCGATGTAAACAAACTTTAAACACTGAAGATGGATGATGAACAGAAGAATTTTTTCAACGATTTTGTGTGCAAACAAAAAGTTTTTGATAAACAACAGTGTGTACGGTGTTTCAATTTATTTGATAGAAACAGGTAAGCAAGGTTCTGTTGGATGAAAATATTTTGTTTTCTGTCGCCGTTTTGTGCAAAGACAAAGCAACCTAAGAGGCTAAGTTATGATGTACAGCATTTCAGTAAGTGAGTGGGATGACATTTGAATAATTATGTATAGCTTCAAATAGAATGTAGCACATACGTGACAGAAAATGTCAAATCATTTTTTGTTTTCTTGCCTTTCTTGTTTTTATTTGTTATTTTCTTCCAACTAAAGCGTCAAAAAAAATAAAAAAATAAAAAAAATTTGGATTGTTTACACATGTACATGCTCTGGTATTAAGTAATTAGTAAATAATGACTTTATTCGAGGATAACATTGTTCTAATTGCAATGTGTTGAAATGTACAATTTTCAATATTCCTTGTTCACAATTCACAGTTTTCAAACTGTTCACACTTGTAATTAGAACATACTTGTAAGTTTAAGATTTTTATCACTTACAAATTATAGCATTAAACATTTGTAGTCATGTAGAGATCTTAATATTCGTGTACATTTTATTGTATGTAACAGACCTGGCGAAATTCCTGAGACTCTTGTCTGACATTCGGTCAGACAAGCTGAAATCTTGTGTCTGACCGAACTCAAGTTTGTCGGACCGGATAATTTTTCTGCAAAAATCAATGCTTGATCAAAACTGATCGAATAAAGGCTATTTCTAACCAATGTGGCCCTGGTGGCTCAATGAGTTAGGTAGTTGGATTACCTAACAACTCGTACAAGCCTATCATCAATGCAGCGTGGGTTCTCGCCCAGCTTTATAAATTACAAAAAAGGTTGCACTCGACTCGCAGCCGCAAATGATAAAGCTTACCAGTTGTTTGCCCATGGTCCTCTCCGGGTACTCCGGCTTCTTCCACCACTAAAATTGGTCGCCATGCTATAGCTGAAATATTGCTGAAAGTGGCGTTAAGCAACAAAAATCAAAATCTAACCAATGACTTTTATTTATTTTATTACTTTCAAACATTTTAAGGACAAATTCCTCTAGATCTTTTGAACAAGTACTGTTTGGTGTTCCTATTCCCAGAAATCTTTCAATTATCTCTACTCTGAAAAACGAATGTAAATGGCTTCCTGCTCATCACCAGAGCCCAGAGGTACATTTGTATCTGTCAACCCATCCATAATGAGGGAAAAGAAAGATCTTCCCAACATACTAAATATATAAAAATGTGCTTGCAATTGTTTTATTTTTTTTTTTTGCAAATTTATGTGCAAACGAACATATGTTTATAGTTAAAACACACTAAACAAATTATTTTTTTATTTCAATATTCCGTTTTGGTTATGGGATGTAACATCCGGTAGCATCGATCTTTTTGCCATGATGGGTTAAGCTTAAGGTCTTTTCTTTTAGGCTTCGTAGTTACTTTGAGGATTTCGTATTACCTCTGCCGATATTTTATGTTTTAGAGCTTTTCCCGACACACATTTTCAATCATTCAAAGCATGTTTCTTTTTTACAAACCGGAAATTATTTTTAATGAGTCGCTTCCGCTCATGTGTAAAAAAGTAAACTCCGAAATCGATGTCGGACATCTGGTCCGGAAAAAATACGATTTTAGTCGGACCAGCAACAAAAAACGTCGGACTTGTCCGACGGTCCGACGAATTTCGCCACCTCTGATGTAATATATGCTCAAATTTGATTAATTTAATATCTGCAGACCACCATTACATTCCAAACCATAAAAGTACTAAAGTGGGTGATGACCCACTTTTGATAACAGAAAAGTAGGCCATAATGCCAGGCACAAAATTTTTTGGCTGTAATTTAAGGAACTGGTATGAAATATATGTTATGACAAACAAAAAATAAATCTACTGTAATCTATAATCTAAAGATAATTTACACTAATCAGATTATGATTAATTGTAACTACAAAATGAACTTGTACAATATTACCCCCTGCAATCCTATTATAAAAGCGGCCTCTAAAGGTCAGTTACAGGCCGATGTCACGAGCCGCTGTACTAATTAACGAGTTTAAAAGTAATTTGACCCATTTTTGTGATCTGTAACCTACAATGTAGTCATAATAAATGGGAAAAATTACATAATCTCACTGTCAAACATAACAGTTACGATTTCCAGCAATTTGGATCACCAGCAAAAGATATACTTATGCACTTATGCTTAGATCTTGATCTGCAGATTTGATATATATATTTTCGCTAAAATGGTCATCAAACTTCATCTGCCAAAGATTTATGACTGTATATATTTGATAGTGATCTGAAAATACAATGACCCAACGTGTGATATAAATTTTGTGAGATACGTTAAAAAAAAAACCATGTGTAACCCATCAAAATAAAATGTGTCACTGACTTGGCAGGTATGCTACATTTTGAAGACACATTTTATGTCTAGTCTCTAACGAAGACCAGTAATTTCTTGAGATGTTTATGACAATTAATATGAAATCTATAAGAAGTATAAATTTGTACTGTTGGGGCATACATGTATTTTTAGTTGTCATTTTTGCTTTGAAAAATGTTGGTCTTGTAAGAATAGATGAAGAAAACTGTACAGGTGGGTCTAATCATATGATTTATTACATATGATATGAAGAGGAAGTAGAATTTTAATCATATGAAGGGGTCGTCGTGGTCATATGGTAGCTGGATTTATAACTACAGTACATGTGCAATCAGTGCCTATTACCACTTAAGTTGTGAGTTCGAACCCCGATGTGTACTCGATACAACATTATGTGATAAAGTTTGTCAGCGACTTGCAACAGGTCAGTGGTTTTCTACGGGTACTCCGGTTTTCTTCATCAATAAAACTGACCACCACGATATAACTGAAATATTAATATTTTTTAAAGTGGCATTAAGCATCCTAACCCAACATCTAAAACATAGTTGATGTAAAAAGAAAATTTTGATGGTTAATGACAAATATCAATGAAGACCATCTCATTTTGAACAAATTAGGAGAATATCTGTTGAAGAATTTTAATAAAAGAACAAAAGAATTAACCTCTGTCAACGCCCCAAAAAAAACCCAAAAATAAGTTATGAGTTAATAAATCGTTTATTATATAGTTTTATATACATATGTATCTTTTATTATACAATTTAGTATATATATTATTGAATACTTTCCCTGGCTGCAACATCTACAAATGGTGTACATAATTTGATTTTATATATAACTACTATTGTTTGGACTTTCTTTCTCTTTAATTGTATAACTTTATGCCCCTAGGGACCCCAAATTGGCTTAAATAAAATATCTTGTATAGTACATTTTGTATTTCCATGTTCATTAAATTGTACATTTGGACTTTCTACAATTTGACCAACAAATGCAAACATGCAGCTGGTCTTTTGGCTAAAGCTCTGCTTCCACTCAAACAAACTTTACTGATTTATTTAAGTAAGTTGGCAGAGTTCTTTTTTCTTTAGTTCAGCCATTTACAGTACAGTCACCCGGAGACATAGCACGATAAATCACTGTGATAGACGTGGATTGAATACGTATATCTTTTTTTCTATTACAATGTAAATATATCTTTCTTTTAAATTTAGAGTGTTAGTTACTATCACCCAAAAGGCATCAAAATAAGTAAATAGATTAAATAGACCAAAAGATACATCAGTATCACTAAGAAGAGTGATATGTCTATCACAGTGATTTATCATGCTATGAGATTAAACAGACCAAAAGATATATTAGGGGCCCGGGTGGCTCAATGAGTTAGGTTGTTGGATCTAACAACTCATACAAGCCTATCACCAATAGGCGTGGGTTCGCGCCCAGCTTTGCAAATTACAAAAAAGGGTGCACTCGACTCGCAGCCGCAAGTGATAAAGTTTACCAGTTGCTTGCCCAGGGTCGGTGGTTCTCTCTGGGTACTCCGGCTTCCTACACCACTAAAACTGGTTGCCACGATATAGCTGAAATATTGCTGAAAGTGGCATTAAACACCAAAATTCAAATTCAAATTGTATATATATATCTATACAAATACCTGGTATATATTGGATAGGGTCAGAAGATTTTGATTTGTGACGGGCCAGGGGCCACATATGACCACTCCTAACAAGTCATTGTTCATTAGGGATCCTTTTTTTTAGCTCCCTGACCTTAAGCTAAGGGTCATTTGAGCTATTGCAGTTTTTGTCTTAATTGTTTTCACCTACTTGCCTGAAAGCAAAATTTAGAAAAAAATTATATTTATTCAAACAAATTCTTTCATAATTTTCACTTGTCCAAATCCAGTTTTACTTGTCCCCGCCACATTTTTGTGTCTATCCCCCGCCAGGACTTGAATTTCCTATATAATATGTTGTGATCTTTTGTGTATTCAATATGAGTTCAGTTAAGATGAGCGGTGACTGTTTGTTTTGTTGATACTGGTGGAATTGATGACCATTCACTGTTTAAACTCTTTGTTCATAAGATAGAATTTGGTGTTATGTGGTTAGTAAGATGTAGGAATTTGTGAGAAATAATACAAAAATACATGTAGGGTTTATTTTTATACGACCATAAAAATTTGCTGTCATATTATTTTTGGTCTGTGCTGTCATTGTTGTTGTTGTTGTCAGTTTGATTTCCATACTACATGTATTTAACAATCTGTACCAAAAACCACTAGCCCTTTGCCCCAGGCTAGTAAAAATTGCATAAAATTTGCTTAATCAAATATAATGTTTTTTTCTTAAATGCTGTTCAGGCTCATTTGTCAACAAGTTTTTTGCAATGATTGATTTATCTTTTGTTCTAATTGTTCGGTCAGAATTTCTACACAATAATCCTGGGTACAGAATAAAACGGATTGTATTGAGGGATTGTTGCTCTACCAGTTTCCAAACATGAAGTGCCAAAAAGGATATTTTCATTTATTTTGTTCTCCTCAAGCTTTATATATTCTACCAAATAATTACAATCGAAGATACATACATAGAACATCTAAATTATTTTGTTATTGTAAACAATTTTCTGTTTTTAAATTAAATGAATTTTTGTAAAATTGTATTTACATGTATATTTAAATATTGACATTTGAAAATGTAAAAATGGGTGTCTGTTTGTGGAAAGTATTAAAATGTTGAATTGAATTTAATCAAGGATTAAAGAATTAAATCAACAAGAAATATAGGTGTTTAATTTATTATCTAATAAGATTTGATTTAATTAAATTGAATATATTTCAGGCACCTAAACAGTTTTGAAAACTTTCAGGAGGTGGAGGTATTCATAGGATACAATTTGTAGAATTGAATTTTAAATTCTTGAATTTTGGAGTCATCGTGCTTGATCATATGGTAGCTGGATTTACAACTACCTGTGCAATCAGTGCCTATCACCACTAAAGTTGTGAGTTCAAATCCCACTCAGACAAGGTGTACTCAATACAACATTATGTGATAAAGTTACGTTCGTGATTTGCGACAGATCGGTGGTTTTCTCCGGTTTCCTCCACCAATAAAATTAACTGCCATGATATAACTGAAATATTGCTGAATGTGGCATTAAAAACCATTACCCCTAACCCCTAAACAGTTTGAAAGATGTCAGGAGGTATTCCTGGGATACAATTTGTAGAAATAAGTTTTAAACTCATGAATTTTGCAAATTCAATTTGCAGAAATAAATTTTTAAACTTTTTAATTTTGCACATACATGTACATGTACTATTGATTTTGAAACAAATGACAATCGTGAAACTACAAGAAATGAATAACCATGAAGAAATAACTACTGATGTTGACAAATCTATCATAATAGCAGTTTCACTTATCATCTGTAAATCTGTTAACAATGGCTGGTTTCCTGTGAAATATCAATATAGAAATTTGTACAGTATACAGTCTGTGCCAATAACCACTAACCCTAAGCCCCAGTCTAGTCAAAATTGATTGGGGTTAGTGAAAAAATTGCAAATATTTGCTTAATCGAATAGAAAAAATTATCTTAAATTTAACATGGTTTTCAGTCTAGTTTGTCAAACATTTTTGGCACAGACTTTAGCATATACATTGTAGGTTAAATTGCATTGGTGTTTGGACATACATGTAAAAAGGTCACATGACTTAATATACAATGTATGAAGTCAGTCATATTTGTTTGATCATGTTCCATATGGGTGTCAATGGTCTATAGATTTAAAAGTTATTGTAGTGTTTGCTGGATTAAAGTGGAATGTTCAATACACTGTACATGTATATAAATAAACCTGGCATCTATTAAAGGAGTACATGTATCTATAATTACCCGTAAATTTCATATTTGAAAGTTGAACATCAGTATATACATGTACAGTATACAGTAGTTCCCCTTGTGTAAGGACACTCTCCCACCAAAGTCTACACCTCTTATAAGGCCAGATTTCAGATGCTCAGATGCAGTTAGAAAGTAAAATACATGTACCACGAAATTGTCCTCCAAAGAGAGGCCACCTTCTTAAAAGACCACTTTTTCATTGCAGAAAGTAGTGAATGATTGTTGTTTAATGCCAACTCAGCAATTTTTCAGCTATATCATGAAGAGTTAATTTTCAATGATATGCTTATGAGAACCGCTTTGTACTAGACCAACACGCTTAGTCTGCAGATAGACATGTAGCCCCACTTGGACACATTATCCCGATTTTGAACCAAGCAATCTTTGCTCTTTTTCCTTATTGCTGCATGCTTAGCAGAGAAGCAATAAAAACATGTACCAGTTTTATAATCTTTGGTTAGGCCGATTGAGGCTAGAACACACGATCTACCGCACTTGAGGTGGGCATCCTTACCATTACCCCAACCGCTACTTCTTTCTTTCTTCTTATCAGTGTCAAAATTTTGAATGTCTATTATTTGTGTTTTGTTTTGCTGTCATTAATTCATGTGTATATTTTGTAAGGAGAGGACTTCATATAAGTTGGTAGAACTTGCTGTCCAATCCTATTGTTTATGTACAATAAAATATTATTAAACTACCCCAACCGATGTGGTTGTGGTCTTTGATGGGATTGGTATTATAAGAGGAGAGGTGGGGGGTGGGGGGGACTGTATGTTTATATTTAATATATGGAGATATGGATTGCAGAGAAGTTTGTCAAAATTATTTATAGCTGCATCACACTTTTACCTTGTGATTGCTATTGATCTTACAGGAAGTCATATGACTGTTACAGTTGACATGGTTAAGCTTGTATTCATTACAATATATATGGTTCTGCTCACACTAAACAAGGTGGTCTTATAAATGCATGAATAACTTTTAAATAATTTAACACATACTTTTAGGTTGAGGGTATTTGGAGACTATATACGGTATATACATTCAGGAATAAGATATGAATGATATTTTGTGTGTGCAAAAGAACACAAATGTAATTAAAAATCTTAATTTCTTTGCACAAACATATACTTTTGGGTATTTCAAACCTTACATTTCATAACATCTGGTGAATATTTGTGTTTTAATTAAGTTTAATTCCTTCAACAAAATTATTTTCCTATTTTTGTTCTTTTGTAATTTATAATATTTAATTGAAATCTTTATATTTATTAGTTGAATAAACATCAAATACTTTATCCTGGCCTCGTTACCAGTCACATTATTAGTAGACAGACTACCGGTATATAATATACAGCTATTAGTACTTTGTATTTATTAGTAAGTACATATGAAATAACACATTTCTATTTGAACAAAGTACAGTCAGATGATGGGTGATCATATGATCATATTACGGTAAAAAAAAATTGTAAGTGAAAAGAATAATAATTGACCTATCATTTAACTGCATCTGTTGTAAAAATCAGGTATATTGTTGATGCATAATTGCTACATGAATGTTGCATAAAATATGTAAAATTTATATTACCATGGTTTTCTGTGTTAAACTCAGAAAACTGTGGTATAAATGATTTGCATCATGAAGCCATACAATATCACATCTAGGTCGTTGATTATTGCATTGTTCTCTGAGAATAATAAAACTACAGCCCAGATTTAAAGTGTGCAATATCTCATATCTGTGTGTCTTGTTTCATAGTTCTTATCTGTTGCTTACATTCTCGTATATAAACCATAAAAAGATCAAAGGAAAAGAATGCATTCATGTTTTCAGTAAACAAAAATATTTTGGGAGGAGTAAAATGAATATATTTTTAACCAATGGTGTCACTTTTAATCATTTCAATTTACTCTATTAATTGCCATTTTTCCATTATTTTTATTTATTGCAATGCTTGCCAGTTGTTTTCTGGCAAAACAAAACAAAAAATCAAATTGTCATTTTGTTTTTTTCGTCATTGCATATGCAGTCAAACTTGTATTAAGAGGCCACCTTTGGTACAAAGAAAAAGTGGCCTTATAAGAAAGGTGACCTCTTAAAAGAGGTTAAATTCATATGCAATTTTCTATGACAGGACATGCAAAAGGTGACTTTTAAATACAGATGACTTCTTAATAGAGGTGACTGCTTAATACAGATGACTTCTTAATAGAGGTGACTTCTTAATAGAGGTGACCACATGGACAGGTTTAGGTTTGTCTGTATGATTGAATCTTTAGAAAGTGTTTGATAACCAGTTTTATCCAGGTTTTTCATTAGAAAGTCATCTGTTTGAGTTGTTGTGCACGGAGGTGCTCAAAAAGGACAACATATACAGATTTGGGCAAGTTTCCATGTCAAAATGAGTTAAGCATCACATACCGAATACTTTTGAAGACTTATGTACCTGACTATTTTTTTTTTAGCAAACCAGGTATCTGATTTAAATAGATCTGTGGATTTGTTGAATGACATTTATGTTTCAAAAGTCATGATGAGTCCTTCAAGATTTGTACCCAGGACTTGGGTCCTTCAGTGTGACTGTGAGTGACAATGAACAGTCTAACAATATTAAATATATGTTATGATTGGACCCATTTCAAAGTTGGTATTTGAAAACAAATTAGTGTGCTGGAGACACAATTTCCTGGTATTCATTTACACTAATAATTGAAAGTTCAACAAGAAAGATGAAATATACATTATTATATATACTACCAATGCATTGTGGGAAGTCTTTTATCAATATTTTTTATTTTTATTTTGCAGAGATGGTTTCATTGATGGAGAGGAGTTGAACAATTTACTGTCGGCTGTTTTCTCAGATGGGACAGAGTCTTACTCCTTTAACAATGACTATAAATCAGAGTTGATGAAACTGTTAGACCAGGATAAGGTATGATTATCTTTATAGGGACAGAATCTTACTCTTAACAATGACTATAAATCAGAGTTGATGAAACTGTTAGACCAGGATAAGGTATGATTATCTTTATACAATGATAGTTCATATTACAGTTGTTCCCCTATTGTAAGACCCCTCACACCAAAGGCCATCCTGCCTATCAAGCCAGATTTCAGATACTGAGATTGTACCGTTAGATAAGACCCCTCACACCAAAGGCCATCCTGCCTATCAAGCCAGATTTCAGATACTGAGATTGTACCGTCAGATAAGACCCCTCACACCAAAGGCCATCCTGCCTATCAAGTCAGATTTCAGATATACTGAGATTGTACCGTCATATAAGACCCCTCACACCAAAGGCCATCCTGCCTATCAAGCCAGATTTCAGATATACTGAGATTGTACCATCATATAAGACCCCTCACACCAAAGGCCATCCTGCCTATCAAGCCAGATTTCAGATATACTGAGATTGTACCGTCAGATAAGATCCCTCCAACCAAAGGCCATCCTGCCTATCAACACTGANAAATCAGAGTTGATGAAACTGTTAGACCAGGATAAGGTATGATTATCTTTATAGGGACAGAATCCTACTCTTAACACTGACTATAAATCAGAGTTGATGAAACTGTTAGACCAGGATAAGGTATGATTATCTTTATACAATGATAGTTCATATTACAGTTGTTCCCCTATTATAAGACCCCTCACACCAAAGGCCATCCTGCCTATCAAGCCAGATTTCAGATATTGAGATTGTACCATCAGATAAGACCCCTCACACCAAAGGCCATCCTGCCTATCAAGCCAGATTTCAGATACTGAGATTGTACCATCAGATAAGATCCCTCCAACCAAAGGCCATCCTGCCTATCAAGCCAGATTTCAGATATACTGAGATTGTACCGTCAGATAAGACCCCTCACACTAAAGGCCATCCTGCCTATCAAGCCAGATTTCAGATGCAGTGAGGAGATAGTACAGTCCGACCTGTATTAAGAGGTCACCTTTGGAACAAAGAAAAAGTGACCTTTTAAGACAGGTGACCTCTTAAAAGAGGTTCAATTCAAATGAAATTTTCTATGGTTGGACAAAGAAAAGGTGACCTTAGTTTTGATATAGGTGACTGCTTACTAGAGGTGACCACATAAGTAGGTTTGACTGTACCCTGCTTACTAGAGGTGACCACATAAGTAGGTTTGACTGTACCCTCCAACCAAGTGCCACCTTACTTATCAGGCCCGATTTCAGATACAATGAGATAGTAAAATACTACTAAATTGTCTCCCGCAAGAGAGGACACCTCTCTTATAAGACCAATTTTTCATTGCAGAAGAGGTGGCATCATTACAGCAGTACTGTATTAAAAATCAGGAGATTAAGTCATTGTGAATTAGATATTCTTACATGAAATTAACATACTTTTCTGTAAGGGTTGGCCATATAAGAGGGGTTGAGGGTTGTGATGTTTAATACCACTTTCAACAATATTTCTGTTATATCATGGCAGTCAGTTTTATTGGTGGAGGAAACCAGAGTACCCGGAGAAGTCTTATAAGAGGGGGACTACTGTGTTGTTTAAAGTGGAGTTAAACACCAATCATCGTAATCTCAATCTTAATATTATTTCTTTGATATTTTTGTTCTTTTGTCCATGAACATCATGATAAATAGTCTAGAAAGAATTCTTTACCATGTATTTAAAGTGAATCATATAGGACACTCTGTAAGTGCTTGTATAGTAAGAAAATTAGCCTGGCTGTTTGATTTTACCTGTATTGGTTAAATTATCAGCTACATTTAGAAATGAATTGATTTTCTATAAGAACACTGATTTGATTCCCCTTGCAGGGAATATATTGGAGATGGTATAATTAGATTTTGTTATTAAACATGTAAATACCACACAAGGTCTCCTTGTATATGGTCAAATAGAGGAAATTATTATTATACCTGAAGTGATTTACCTTTGTCAAACATTGTAATAGTACATTTGTATAGGTATAAAACCAATGCAAGGTCCAAGTGAGTGATAGTTATTGGCAAATTAAAAACTCAAATATTTATAAGAATTATTTACTTAATTTAGTTTTATGTGTCTCACTTGTATTGAACACTTATTGTCAATTAAGATACAAACATGTAATTAGCAATACAAAATCCTGACCTAATCTTAAAGGTAAAAGGTCAAATGTATTAAGATTGAAAATAAATCAAAAATCCGCACAAGTGATTAAAAATTTCTAATTCATTTAAAAATAAAACTTAAAATTTTAATCATAAAGTGAAATTTTCATGCGACTTAATTAGATGTTGATAACTGTCAAGGATAACACATGAAAGCCTGTCAACTTATTTCCCTTGGGGTCCTTTACATATAATAGCTTAAAGGGGCATTATCTGCCAAAATCGTAAATTTTTGTTACCCATAAAAACTATCAGATATGATTGATGCCTTAATAAAACGTGTTTCTGTAACTTATAAATGTTATGAAATGTATGCACATCTGGGAAAAAAGGTACAACTGCTCATGTTTTGAGATCGATCAAGAAATGGACACCATCTTATTAATTATTGGCATTGTTTATGGAGTTTGCCGAATCGTCATTAAATCAGTACAACAATGCACTTATTTCTTATTTTCTGTGAATCTGCTTTCAGTCGGCGTTAATTACGGACAAAGAACCATGCAAGTTTGCAGTTAATAAGCGACAAAATACAAATTATTCGTTTTTACCTGTCACTAGTAAGGTCAGTTGCGTACGGAGAAAGCGAGGTCAAATTATTTGCTTGCAAGGCAATAATCAATCGATGGTAATTTTCGTTCTCAAAAGGCGAAAAGTGGTACGACAAGCTGTTTAATGTGAAATATTTACCTTTATTTCATCATTTTAAAGCTATTTAAAACATATACATTTTGTATATATAATTTTTTTGGTCAAAATCGTAGCTAATGCCACTTTAATCATAATTTAATATTTTAAAAAGACAAGAAAAAAAATTAAGACAATTAGCACCAAAAAATCTTAACCTAATCATAAATTAATATTATAAGAAAAGAAACAGCATAGATCACGTTCTTAAATAAAAATATGCATTTTACAGTATTTCAACAACTCGTGTGTTTTTGAGTTTTGTGGTTTTAACAAATATCTATAGGTTTTTAATATACAAAAATGTACATACAAAATGTAGGCTAGCTATTAATTGTGATATTTAGGGACATTTCAATATGGGAAAACTTTATCTATATAAAGGTACCATATTTTTGTCTTTATTAAAGCCTATGTATTGTTCAGCAAGCTCAGAAAAAAATTGCAGTCATGTATATGGCAGTGGTCAGTCAGTCGTGCATTATAAGGTTTATTCATCATCTGTGGACAATTCTTCTCCTGTGGCTGTGCTGTAATAACAGGGGGGAATCTTTTCAGTTATTTAACTGATTTCAGCTATTTTCCTTTGAAACAAAAATTCTGAAAGTTGCAGTATACAGTACTAGTCAGAACAGGTTAAAATTTTTGAAATGGGATGTACATTGTAGATCATGGTTTCAGCTATTTTTTATTGATTTTCAATTAATTTATATTCTAGCCAGAATCATCCTTGTAAAAACGTAGATATCTAATTTAGTATGTAGGACGTGTCTTTTACGATTTTTATGCTATTCAATAAAATGGGCGTTAATGGTACTTTATAATACAGGTTGATTTGGTGGTTTGACCTATACCATTTAATTTTGTCAAAATGGACCCAAAGTATCAAAATTATAGAGTTCAATAAAAGTTCAAATGTTATATTGGTACATTGTACTGGAACATAGCCAAAAAGATAAACTTAAATTTCCGTCCCCCATTTCTGGGGATTCACCTTTCATATGTGAAAAGAGACTGTTTCCATACCCTGTTAAAATGTGAAATAGGACTAAAGTTTCCATACCTCATTCAAATGTGTAATAGGACTGAAGTCTCAATTCACCATTCAAATGTGAAACAGGACTAAAATTTCCAGACCCCATTCAAATGTGAAATAGGACTTAAATTTCCATACCCCTTTCAAATGTGAAATAGGACTAAAATTTTGATACCTCATTCAAATGTGAAAAAGGGACAAAGTTTTTAAAAATCATATAAAGGTCATATTTATACATTTTGTACTGGAGAACTGAATAAATTCTGAATAATGATTATTTTTTTTAAAAGAATTCAATTTTAACTGAACAGAAATATGATCAAAGGCTGAAACGACAGTTTTTTCAGTTACATTTTATTGGTGGAGGAAATTGGAGTAATGGGAGAAAACCTCCAAATGTTCTCATATGAATTTGTATTGATTAGTAAGAAAGATATGGATGTTAATTAACATGAGAGACTATCCAACATTACACTTAGATACAAATTCAACTAAAAGAACAGCTTTGTTCTGCATTTCACAGTCACTGTAGGATCTTCAACAATGAACATAACTCATACTCTTCTAAAATGGATGTGAAACAACACCTAGCCTGCAGTGAAACAACACCTAGCCTGTAGTGAAACAACACCTAGCCTGTAGTGAAACAACACATAGTCTGCAGTGAAACAACACCTAGCCTGTAGTGAAACAACACCTAGCCTGTAGTGAAACAACACCTAGCCTGTAGTGAAACAACACCTAGCCTGCAGTGAAACAACACCTAGCCTGTAGTGAAACAACACCTAGCCTGTAGTGAAACAACACCTAACCTGCAGTGAAACAACACCTAGCCTGTAGTGAAACAACACCTAGCCTGCAGTGAAACAACACCTAGCCTGTAGTGAAACAACACCTAGCCTGCAGTGAAACAACACCTAGCCTGTAGTTGAGTGGTGCTCTTTACATCTGTAGATAAATGCTACATCTGGGCACCTTTGTCATTTCTATGTTATTTGGTATATATAGTTTAATATCCCAGATGCAGGGCTATTGAAAAGAATACAAAACACGGGTGAAGCAATCTTACAAATATAATATACTATATATAGTGGAACCGGTCTAAATCGAACCCTAAGTAAAGCGGAATCCTGTATAAACTGAATTTTGAATAAACTCTTTGTTTGATTTAACCTGTATAAACTGAACACCTGTCTATTCTAAGCACAAAGTTTAGGCAAGTTTCACTGTATATAATTTAATTAAATTTAGTGACTATCTTGTTGTGTATATGCTGATTTTGTTATGTCGTCATCCAGTGATGTGGTCATTTGACCAAACACTTCATGTATTATTCATAATGAAATATCGAACTTTAATTTATGAGCAATGATATTTTGTTTATTTAGCCAGTTGTACCTAATACTACAAATTAAGTATCATAAATAGACCTAATATTTGTCACAACGCCCCTTATTTTTCCCTTGGCAAAAGGTTGAGAACTGTTTCGAAAAACAAATTAAAAAAATGAAAGGCTATCGAACCTTAGAAAAATAAAGATCTTACAGAGCAATTATATCATGTTCCTTTTAGACAAAGGAAGATGATGCTTAAATGGATTGCGTCAGGCAAATTCACAAACAGGCTTCAGCGTGTTGAAGTGTCATAAACTCCATGTGTTATAAATTTAGAATTTGATTGTCTAATGCCGATTTTATGTAGAATTTGATTCGTCAATCGATAATCAGCAATCATTTTACACAAGTTGTTTTATGTATCTAGTTGTTATAGTCTTTTTTACACGACTAGAACTCATTGATTTATTTCATGTTCATTAAAGCAGATTAATTAAATCAGGTCGTTAAAAAATTTTTTTTCTGACTGTTTTATTTAATGATTGAATAAAAAAAAAATCAAGCCACAAGATAGAACTTATAATATTATTACTAAAGGTGCATAAGATAGAACAAAAAAATCCAATTACGATCAAACCTATATTAAGAGGTCATAAAAATGTAATTACAGCCAAACCTGCATTAAGAGGCTACCTTTGAGACCAAGAAAAAGTGACCTTATAAGACAGGTGAACTCTTAAAAGAAGTTCAATTCATACGAAATTTTCTACTGCAGGACAAGAAAAGGTGACCTTATAAGACAGGTGGCCTCTTAAAAGAGATTCAATTCATATGATATTTTCTATGACAGGACAAGAAAAAAAAGTGACCTTTAAATACAGGTGACTGCTTAATAAAAGTGACCTTTAAATACAGGTGACTGCTTAATAGAGTTGACCACATAGACAGGTTTTGACTATTGTTTATCATTTTGTAATTGATTTACCAAGACATAGCTGAAATACTACTAAAGTAGGCATTAAACACCAATCAATCCATCAATTAATGTAATTGATTTACCAAGACATAGCTGAAATACTGCTAAAGTTGGCATTAAACACCAATCAATCCATCAATTAATGTAATTGATTTACCAAGACATAGCTGAAATACTGCTAAAGTTGGCATTAAACACCAATCAATCCATCA
>MJUT01043865.1:6204-26255 GCA_002080005.1 Gigantidas platifrons | reverse complement strand
TCAAACCTATATTAAGAGGTCATAAAAATGTAATTACAGCCAAACCTGCATTAAGAGGCTACCTTTGAGACCAAGAAAAAGTGACCTTATAAGACAGGTGAACTCTTAAAAGAAGTTCAATTCATACGAAATTTTCTACTGCAGGACAAGAAAAGGTGACCTTATAAGACAGGTGGCCTCTTAAAAGAGATTCAATTCATATGATATTTTCTATGACAGGACAAGAAAAAAAAGTGACCTTTAAATACAGGTGACTGCTTAATAAAAGTGACCTTTAAATACAGGTGACTGCTTAATAGAGTTGACCACATAGACAGGTTTTGACTATTGTTTATCATTTTGTAATTGATTTACCAAGACATAGCTGAAATACTGCTAAAGTTGACATTAAACACCAATCAATCCATCAATTAATGTAATTGATTTGTGTCATTAATATAATGCAAAATTTTATAAAGATTGTTACAATGTATGTAATTAAGAGCTTCTCTTTTAACCTACCTGATGAATTTTTTATGAACACAAATAGCCCACTTTGTTGCGTATTGATCAGTTCCTTGTAAAACTTGTAATTAAGTCTTAAAATTGTTGTAACATGATTTCCTTTGATTTTCTATTTTTTTCTCTTTCATGATATCTGATTAATAATTTCATGTTTGTACATGTGGGTTCTTTTTATAAGTTCTGTGGCTTTGTTTACCTGACCAAGAATTATTTCAGCTTTTTACCGTTATGTCATATTGCATTTATTATCTCTTAATCAGCTTTTCATATTTTGATTTAAAAAAAAAAAAAAACGTTTGTCCATTTATCCACACAGTTTAGAGTTGAGTTTTAATATTATTTCCCAAAATTTATTTTATGTAGACGTCTTAATTGTTTTTTATATGGCTGCAGAAATTTTACGGCCATATTATATTATGGCACTTTTGTCTGTCTGTCTGTAAAGTGTAGACAGAATGGTTTCCATGTAATAACTTAAGGTGTAGTTGCCAGATCCTTCTGAATTTTGAACACAATGTTTCTTGGTACCGAATAAAGGTATTGTAATTTGTAACCCTGTATCCACACTTGCTTTTAATATAAACTTGTGCAACTTTCCCTTGTAGAACTGCTGCGGTCGTATCATGATTCATGAAGGGGGGCCGTTGTGATCGTATGGTAGTTGGATTTGCAACTGTTTATATGCAATCGGCGACCATCACAAATAACGTTGTGAGTTCGAGGTGTACTCTTTATAACACTATGTGATAAAGTTTGTCATTGACTTGCAGCAGGTTGGTGGTTTTCTTCGAGTACTCTGGTTTCCTCCACCAATAAAACTTTCTCGACTCGTAGTGATACTGGTTCACACAACAGACCTGATACATAGTCTTGTACCAACACACTATGTATGTAATAAGTTTATCTAACATTTCAATAAAAAACCAATTTTAAACAAATAACAAGGGTCTAATTAATATTTACAACTTTTTTTTACAATACTCTCAGGAAGACTACATTTTGTGAATGACTTCACATTATTTGTTGCCGTTCTTTCACCAATGTCGAATTACTGTTCAATCACTTTCAGTGTCACTGTACAATCCGACAACGCTTTTAAAAAAGAAATGTGGACCTTACAGTTGCCAGAAATATTGATACTACTGGGTATGTCTTTACGTTGCCTACATTGAAGTGTTTTTCGCCGGATTCCAATGATATGACATCATGACAAAGTAGTTCAACAAAGAACGTCTCGTCGAACATCGCACCATTCTTTTATCACCACAGTGTGATGATACAACATCTTGTTTCAGACACCTTGTATCACACAGGCTACTTTCGTTAATTTCAAGGGAAAACATACATAATGTTAGATAAAACTGAAATATTGCTGAAAGTGGCATTAAATACCATAACCATAGCCTTGATTGTATTGATACAATAAAATTTTATTTTGTAGGACGACAGATTAAGTAAAAAAGATTTCATGGAAACATGTTTCTATTGGTTAAAACAGGTACTGTATGACTAAAATTAGTGTCCAGATGTCTCGTGGTTGTTACTTACTAGCAATTTCTTTTTAATTGATAATTCTTGAATTGTGATATGGTAATTTAATTAGTATTATTTTATTTGAGTGTAGTGATTTTAATTGTATTGTGAATTTATGATTATGTGATTTTTTTATTCATCTGTTATTCTGTTGATAAACATTATGATCTGGGCATTTTAGTCATTCTGATGTTAATATTTGATGTATAGACTTGTTGATCAACAATAAAGCAAAATATGGCTGAAGTAATCTTACAAATACCATCATCATTATGCACAATGTCACATTGCAAGTTTTCAAATACAGACAAAAACAACCACAAGGCTTCCAGGTTTCAACATATAAACTGGGTATGATACATTATTATACCCCCCGCAAACAAAGTTTGGGGGGTATATAGGAATCACCCTGTCCGTCCGTCCATGTACCTTGTAAGCGCAAATCCTCCTAAACGGCATATTGGATTTTTGTGAAACTTTATACAGTTGGAGTACACTACCTGCAGATGTGCATGAAGGAATATGGTTGCTTCCCAAAATTTAAAAGGGGAGATAATTTAACTTATACTTTCACGAAAAAGGGGGAGGGGGAATGTACCTTGTCAGCGCAACTCCTCCTAAACGGCTTATTGGATTTTTATGAATCTTTACACACTTGTAGTACACTACCTGCAGATGTGCATGAAGGAATATGGTTGCTGTCCAAAATTTCAAAGGGAAGATAATTCAATTTATACTTTCACGAAAAGGGGGAGGGGGGCATGTACCTTGTATGCGCAACTCCTCCTAAACGGCTTATTGGATTTTTATGAAACTTTACACACTCGTAATACACTACCTGCAGATGTGCCTGAAGGAATATGGTTGCTTTCCAAAATTTAAAAGGGGAGATAATTCAACTTATACTTTCACGAAAAGGGGGGGGCATGTACCTTGTAAGTGCAACTCCTACTAAGCTGCAAGTGGGGGGTATCACTCAGTGAGTTCACTCACAGTTCTAGTTTACTTTTGAGTATTTCCAGATTAAAATTTAAGGGTTAGGGTTAGGGTTATGGCGTTTAAAGCCACTTTCCTTAATATTTCAGTTATATTCTGCGGTCAGTTTTATTGGTGAAGGAAACCAGAGTATCTGGAGAAAACCACAGACCTACCGCAAGTTACTGACAAATTTGTAAATCCAACTATCATATGATCACGACCACGACAGCCCACAAATAATATTAAATTTAAATAATTATTTCTAATGTATAAATATATATTTTCTGTTAAATTCTATGAATGATGACATACATTTATTCTATATTTACAGATTTTACAACCAGTGTCTGCTTTATTGGTTGTTGATGTACAGAATGATTTTTTAGAAGGTAGCCTTGCTCTTCGTAATTGTCCTGCTGGTCAAGATGGCATGGGAGTCATTCCTGCAATAAATTCCGTCCTTGATACTGTGAACTTTGATCTGGTTGTGTATACTCGAGACTGGCATCCCTCAAATCATATATCTTTTGTAGAGAATATAGATAAAAGGAGACTTCATTCAACAAATAAGGTATTACTGACATAATTTGAAATAGGAATAATTTATTAGTTCCCTACGGTCGCTGTAGGGGGACTATAGGATTGCACTCTGTCCGTCAGATTTTATGTTACCACCTAAAATGGAAAGACAGTTTAAGATCATGAGATGATTTTTTGTAGAAAGCAGTGCATAATGAAGGGATGGCATGGAAAAAATATTAAAAACAATTCAAGAAGGCTGAATGGTGGCCATATTAATACCATTTTATCCAAGATTTTTTATGTTATCACCGATAACAGGAAGAGGAGGGTTTAAAATCATGAGCTGATTTTTTTGTAGTGAAGTAGTGGCCAATAGAGGAGTGATGCACACAATATACTGTAAATTCAGAAATTATTGCGTACATTTAGTATTGCGATTCCTCAACCGCTGGCAAAAATGCGAGGTTTAATTATTGCGACGTGCCAAGATAGAGAAGAAAAAAAATTGATGTAAATTTTTATCTCAACGTGCGTTTTCGTTTTCGTATTTGTATGTCGTTAATCCCCTTGTAAGCCATGTGTCATGTTTACCTTTAATTAAAGTGAATACACATATCCCTTTGTACACACATTTTTCATGTGATTGAGAATCTAGAAAGCTTTCCACATGTTGAAAATGTATTATCGATCAAAACGTGCGTGTGGGGATCTAGAAACTTTTGTAACAGGTGAACTTTAGCACGTGCCGAGTCGACAGTAATTGAACATCCGAAGGCTTGGGGCTTGGCTTGGGTGATATAAAGGTTAATGAAATTTCAAAGAAAGATCAATTGAAGTGTACAAAATAAATAAGTAAACAAAAACGGCAGTTTAAAAGAATTATGGCTTGTATGAATCTTTTATCGGAACAAGCTCAGTTTAACAAACAAATGTTAGTCAGCTTTTTTTCAAAGTGATATTTTAAAATAAAATATTGCTCAATTAACTATACGGTAATTAGAAATTAAAAAAATGTCATAAATACCGGTAGATGAATTTTTGGGGGAGCAATCATTAACATTTCAACATGTCTATGTAGAAGTTTGTCACTAAGAAACGCGCTCCAGATGACATTGTCTTATGTCTACCAAACCCTGCAAAAGCTACAAGCAACGAAGCTGCTGATAAAATGAAAGCTGCTAATACTGAGATCGTCAACGCCCTTGCCACCAACAAAACGACCATGACCACCAAACGTGGGGTTAAAAGAAAAGCCACCAATAACCACTACACACCTGAGGTCCGTGCCAAAATAAAAAAGAAATAAAATAAAAATCGGACATTTATTAACACAGTTTTAAAATAATTAGATCGACGAGAAACTAAAGTATTTTTGATCTACCCTTACGACGAAAAAACATCGAATGAAACTGACAAGTCATTATTTTGAAAAACATTGAAACACAGATGTTTAAATACACACTTTATTTGTGTCCCTAGACATATCTACACAGGAAATTGTAATCAAAACAATCAATAAACATGTACACGCTTCACCGCTTCCTAGGTGTCAGTAATCTATAACATACACCTGTCGATCTTACCTGTGTAAGGAAAGGGAGATAAATCAAACAGAAACTGGTCAAGAGAATGAACATTAATTAAAAAATGTGAGGTTTAATTATTGCGATCGCTGACCAGTCGCATTTTTCGCATTAATAAAAACATCGCATTAATTTCTGAATTTACAGTATATAAAAGTCAAGTTAATTCAACAGTGGCCATTTTGATGACATTTTATCTACCCAGTAAGTTTTTGTATATTACTACTTGTAACTACTGTAAGATTTGGTGAATATAAATATTTGTCTTTTATTTCTTGTTTTGTTTTCAGATACTGTGTTCAGAAGCCAAAATAATGGACACTGTTATATTTGAAGGCCCACCTCCAACTGTACAGAAACTGTGGCCATCTCACTGTGTTCAGGGAAGCTGGGGGTCAGAGTTACACACTGAACTGAAGGTAGATTTATTGTCTTTATAAAAACAATTGTATAAACATGTAAACAGATTTCCTATGTGACTGCAAAATTTATGATCATATATTGGTGTCGAAATATCATAGTAATTCCTTTCTATGCTGTAGATATTCTTTTTCGTTGATTATGTAATTATGTGGTACAGCATTACCATATATATTAAAATACAGATCAAGTGAGAATGAGTAGCTTCTGTTTTCTACTATATCCAGCACAATAGGCCCACATAGGGTTGATTTGAAAAGTTAGATCAATAAGATTTCTTCTATTAAGTATGTTTTTCAAGTTAAACTTGATTGCAGTAAAACTGTAGTAGGAGGAAGCTCTTGTCGACTTGCTTCATTTCTATCATGCTACGCCTGTCCTAGTCCTTTATTCAACTGTATCATGTTGAGAACAAATTACATTGTACTTGACCAACACACTTAAATTAATTTGTATAGTCCTAGCTCACTGTGACAACAATCCATAGGAGACATGTTGCTCTACTCAGACTTTTATCCTGACTCTGAGCCAACAAGTTTTTCCTCTTATTCCTTAATGCTGTATGCTTAGTGGAGAAGGAACGATACATGTATAGTCTTTCTCTGCAGAACCTTGGTCTACCGTACTGAAGCCAAGCATGCTAACTTTTACACCTTTGAATGAAAATGTATCTATGAACTTTGTGTGGTACGGTAGCAGAGCAAACATGCTTAGCGTAAAAAGTGATTTACAGTCATTTTATCTAAAATTATTAAATGTTGAAATTGTTTTTTCAGTGTACAGATGGAGGCATCATAGTGAACAAAGGAACACATCCCAGTGTGGATAGTTACTCAGCATTCTGGGACAATAATAGGCAATCTCAAACAGATCTGGTCAAAATTTTATCAAAACATAAAGTGACAGATGTATATGTGTGTGGTGTAGCTTATGATGTGTGTGTAGGTGAGTTATTACAAGCTTTGTCAGCTTGAGTAGCAATTTTGTTTGAATTTTATTTAAAAAAAAAATTAAATGATGATCTACTGATAGTAATATTCAATATTATACTTTATGCAAATTTCTAGACTATTGATACAATGTCATTGGTCGATTAGAAAATGGTATTTTTCACTAATTTTACGAAGCTCCACCTTTGTATCAATACCAAATCATGTAGCTCCGCCTCCTTCTAGCAACAGGTGGTATTCTGTGTTGGCAACGGGTGTTATTGCAATACCACCCTCCGGACCGGAAACAGTCCATTCCGTCAAAGTTTTTAATTTAGTTTTACAAATAAATAAACAAACAGACGACAGTACATGTACGCTCTTGGACATTCAGACCACATTAACATGGCTTTTTCCGATATAACCGAAGATAATATTCAGGATTTGTTGACAAACAAGGACAGTAAGGAAACGAAGAGACAAGTGGACCGGCTGTAAGGATATTTTGTAACTTTTTGTTAAATGACAATGTGACGATCAAGTTGGAAAGTTTGTCCAACTCTGAACTATTTTTAATGAACATTTGAGAACATTACACCATTGTTACAGTTGTTTTTGTTTCCTTGTTAATTAAAAGTTTATTAAATTAGATATTGTAATTTAGTTCTTAGACAATTACCTTAAATCAGCATTAAAACAACACACACCATTGACACTGTAATACCAGAGCATTCAGTATAATATAAAACATGCTGCCTTTAGTTTCGGGTGTTATGGTAGATTACCACACTCAGAAAACCAATATCACCCTCGACTTCGTCTCGGGTGATATTGGTTTTCTGAGTGTGGTAATCTACCATAACACCCTCAATTAAAGGCAGTATGTTTATAATATCAGATTCTCCCAAGGGTCATAGTTAAAGCCCACAGCATGCATGCAAAATCTTGTGGCATTGTGAAAAATTCTATAAGAAGAATCATTTTATGTGATATATTAATTTTTGCCAAAAAAAGAAAGAAAAAAACAAATCATCCTAATGACCGACCCAATCACAGAAACCAGGGTTAGGCAGACATATCGAAATATGCCGGACCGTCGGACCTGACGGGTAAAAATCAAGCCGGTTCGACAATGTTTTCGGCATATCCGGTAAAAATGTGTTCTCTACTTCGGTCAGGAAACAATTTTCTCTTTGTCGGTCCATTAAACAGTGTCTTTAAAAGTCGATCTTTCTTGCAATAGCATGTTTATTTCTTTAAATAAGCGTTTTCTGTGAATATAAACTAAACTTCACCATTGCGTAATCCTAATCGAGTAACTTCCCTTAAAGAAATATAATTCGCCCCAATCATAGATCGGCATTCGACTAGATCGGTCTTTAAAATAAACCAAAATGATTATCATTTACACTAATTGTATTTTGAAAATATATATTCTTAAGTTTCTTCAGATTGATAAAGTTTGTGTTCTTCATTAAATATGTTCTTAAAACCTAATTTCTTGGTACATTGTCATTTTTAAAAAAAATCGTAACTTAATGGTCCAACATGGTTAGGTACGAAAGATTCATGATTTGAGAAATACAATATGGACAAACTGGAAACCGAAAGATAATGTGTTCACATCTGAGTCGGCATCTCTTCCAGAGAGTTATTGGCAAGGAAAAAAACAATAACTTATTTACTTATGACCACATTAAAAATAACATTCTATAAAATATTAAAAGTGTTCTAGTATTGGTAAACCATCATATTCCTATCTTAGGTGGAAAAAAAGGGGGGGGTGAATTTAATGTCTGGACAGAATTATTTTTCACAACAAATCATAATTTGTTTTCCACAAAGACATTGATGATGATGATGATTATGAAGATGGGTGTGATGATTTCCAGGATGCGCTTTTTAATTTTGAACAAATATTGAGAATGTCACGAAATAACTAAATACCTAAAAAATTATTCTTGAAGTAAACACATGAAACATGTTAAACAAATAAATGAGTTTTTAATGGCGATGCGGAATATGTGGTGGCATTTTAGGTTTTTATTCGGTCAGACAGTTTTTTTAAATTGCCTGACCGAATGTCAGACAAGTTGTCTTGGATTTTCGATATGTCTGGTTAGGTTCAGGGAAACAGACATATTTTTAAGGATGGCCTTATAATATTAGCCAATAATCTTGAATATATTTTGTAACATTCTACATATTTTTGTTATTCAGGTTTTACTTGTTTAGACTCTATAGAACATGGATTTAGGACAATACTTATAGAAGACGCGTGTCGTGGAGTTGATCTTGCTGATATTGATGACATGAGGAAAAATCTGAAGACAAATGGTGCTGTCATTAGTCATTCCTGCAAGGTATTAATTAGATCTAGTTCATATTGGGTTAGGTGGAAGTCAGTTTTATTGGTGGAGGAAACTGGAGTAGCCGGAAAAAACCTCCGACCTGCCACAAGTGACTGACAAACTTTATCACATAATGTTGTATCGAGTGCACCTCGCCAGAGTGGGATTCGAACTCACAACGTTAGTGATGATAGGCACTGATTGCATAGGTAGTTGTAAATATAACTACCGTACGATCACAATTGAATTGATATTTTCTGCTTCTGCATTATAAAACTCTGCAGCATTAAATAATACTTGTTGGTTTGTAGTTGATTGAGTAGAACAACATATCTACCTGAAAATTGTTGTTTTAATGAAATATTTCTTGTTGTGTGTTAAACAACAATCACTCCCTCAATAGAATAATTTAAATGGATGCATTATATAAGTACTGAGGCACCCTGTGTTAAACAACAATCACTCCCTCAATAGAATAATTTAAATGGATACATTATATAAGTACTGAGGCACCCTGTGTTAAACAACAATCACTCCCTCAATAGAATAATTTAAATGGATACATTATATAAGTACTGAGGCACCCTGTGTTAAACAACAATCACTCTCTCACTAGAATAATTTAAATGGATGCATTATATAAGTACTGAGGCACCCTGTGTTAGAGTAAAACTATATAAAAGTTTGATTTAAAAGAAAGCAAACAATTCAGCCTGTACTTTAAAAAAACTGCAGTTGTTTTATCGTCTAAGCTGATACTGCAATTGTTTAATGAGAAATTTAAGGAGAAAGAGTAAAGACTGCTTGGCTGAGAATCAGGATAATGTGTACAAGTCAGCTAGCACTTCAAAAATCCAACTAAGTGTGTTAGTCTGGTGCAAAGCAAACATCACTATCATCTCATTGAAGTTAACTTGTTCATGCCATGATATTGCTGAAAAATTGCTCATTTGGCATTAATCAACGATCACTCATTCAAATGATGATATTTTTTTAATATAGGTCAGAGATCTTGTTGAAGCTCAGGATCGTCCTCCACAGCTTGGTCTACAAACTGCCAAAAATGTGGCTCTCGCCAGGACCCTAGTCGCTGAAGGAAAAGTTTCCTGACCAATATTCAGCCGATTTCTTTATATATAAAGTCAACACAGTAAAGACAAAGTCATGTGACTTCATTATCATAAATTGTTCATATTTGTTGTTAAGTTTACCATTTAATGTATGTTTCATTCAAATTTATTATGGCAAAATTTCTCAAAATCAGTTGCCAAAATATATATCGCTGATATAGAACCCAGATGGGTGGTTTTCTTAATTGATTTTAAAGCTGTTCAAGGTTATAGGTCAAAATTGAGGTCATTGTGTAGTTTATAACAAAGCTGAGCAGGAGTTTAAAGAAAGAGACTGGTTTAGAGACGTTTTACTGTATAATGGTTAAGGACTCATTTTATGTATGTTTCATTCAAATTTATTACGGCAAAATTTCTCAAAATCAGTTGCCAAAATATATATCGCTGATATAGAACCCAAAGGGGTGGTTTTCTAATTAGATTTTAAAACACTTCAAGGTTATAGGTCAAAACCATTGAATAGTTTATAACATAGGTGAACGTGAGTTTGAAGGGACTGATTTAAAGACGTTTTACTGTGTAATAGTAAAAGAAATCATTTCTTGTTATGAGTAGAACTTTTGACTCTTATATGCCTGAACCTTAAGAGGTGCATGCAATAAATGGAATAGCATGGTAGTAAGATTTGTTTTACTTAAAGAAGTGCTTTTTTAATTGTAAATTTTACCCCCAAATTTTTATTAAAATTGAAATTACAATGTCAACTTTTCAAATGATGTATACAGTACATTGAATTGTTTATGCTAGTAAGGTTTGTTTTACTGTAAATATTTTTACTGTAAATAATATTTTCAAGATTTCTGTAAATTTTGCACACAAAAAAATTAATAATCAATTAAAATTACATGTACATGTAATTTAAAAAAAATAATATCTACAGTACATGGAACTTTTTTGAAAAGGAGAAATCTTAAAATATTGATAAATCAAACAAATTTTAAATGCATAACAAATGCTTGGTTTTTCTATAGAGGACCAAGAGAAATATTTTTATCAGAAAATAAAACAAGTCTTCCTTAGTCATGTACATTTTTAGGAATACAATTCATTTTCTGAAGAAAAAAAAATGAAGTTACTTCTTTGTGACTAAAACATTTATAAAGGAGAAGATGCCTTGTTCAATACAGAAAAGTAGTCATAAATTTGTATTTAAAAAAAATGCTCATGCTATGGACATTAATGATGTTATAAGTACTCAAACATGAGTTGAAGCATTTGCTTTTATATTTCTTAATATTTCTTATGTATTTAAGGATAAAATTGCTGGTGATTAATTTTAATTTTTTATTTGACTTGATATTAGGGGTCAAATTACAATACTGTCATTACTTTGGGAGCTAGTTAAAGTGGATTTCAGAAGTTCAATTGCAGATATCATTAAATTGCAAATATAATTTTTCAGCCCTTGGTAAGTTCCAGGATTGAACTCGAAAACTCTCAACCGCCAACAAATCAATCAAAGCTGTCATTTTGAATATGTTTTTTTTTTCAGGGCCAAATCTCAATAGTTGCTAGATTCAAACTCTTTGATACAGTGTGTCCTTCAAATGGAACTCTTGTTGGTAATCTAGTTCCACCTGAAATCGCTCTTGATGTTGTGTTTTGACAATGCTTTTTTACTGGTAAACCCACCCCAAACATTGTTTTCAAAGAGGATAACGATTTACGATTAATGTTTATGTAGGTCATACACGTAACTTGCTTATCTACATGGTGATCTTCATTACAAGCTATATATATATATATATATGATATGCCCTAGCTGTTCTTCAATGAAAACATTTTTTTTATTGTTCATTGTAAACAGTACCGAAACATTTTTATTGTATCAGTAAAAACTCATGGGATACAACTTTCCCGTTAATTATATTCGCTGTAGAGAAGAAAAAAAATACTAACATTTTTATTCCATGCATATTTCTGTTTAATGAAGAAACTATATATCAAATATACTGTTGTTGATTTGATTTTTGATGATGGATTTCTCAGAGCAATCTAGCATCAAAGGCAAAGCTTGGGATGTGAGATGTGATGAAACGTCCATTTTGATACAGTGAAACCTGTCTAAACCGAACCCTGAATAAAACGAAATCTTGCATAAATCGAACTTTAAATAAAGTTCTAATGTAAGAAATCTTTGTTGATTTAACCTGTATAAACTGAACACCTGTCTATTCCGAACACAAAACCTGGTCCCAAGAAGGTTTGGTTTAGACAGGTTTCACTGTAGTATGTTTATTGAGGATTTTACACTGGTTAGAAATCAAAGATTGTATGTTTGTATCACGCTTGTTGCTTGATAAATAGATATTATCACATGTAAAGATCAAAGAGAAAATGTACAATTAATTGATAAAATTTCTTACTTTTTGCTGGCACAAAGTTGCACATTTCGAACACCATGGGCAAAAAACATATAAAAAATTGACCACCAGACAGTAAAGCCGTACAGATATATAGTTATCTAAAATATTTTTCGCCAGAATAAGACATGTTTGTCACTGTTTTTAATAAATGCCTTGAAAATCAAATTGTAATTAATTATATGATAAAAATAATAATTGTTTCTGATACACAACTGTGATATTTTATAATTTTATTCTACAAACATTTTTTTTAATGTTGAATTATCATTTTAAATTAAATTGAACAATTTAAAACAATTTTGTTTATGTTGAATTATCGTTTTAAATTAAATCGAACAATTTTAAACTGTTAGAAAATAATTAATATCTTATGACTATCTTTAATCAAATTGTTTGTATTTACATCTGTTTAAAGTTGATGTTTCAAAATGATAAAAGGGAGATAACTCTAATGATCCTATCAAATTTGTTAAATTTGTATTGTTAGTTTATGTTCCAAATTTCAATAGTTTTCATCTGTATTAAGCATTAAAAAAATTTTATTTTGTGCATTTAAAGTTATTATTTGTACTTTAAAAAAAGATATTGTATGTTCAACCATGTTATATGATAGGAGTTTTTTTAGATGTTTCAAATGTTTTCTTCAAATTTGTTTCAAACTTTACTAGTGCACATGTTTCCAACACAAATTTGACAGTCTTAAAGGGTAATTTGCAGTAGGGCCTACCGACAAAATTGAGGGCGGAGCTTAACATAAAAAATTTCCGTTGATATTAACAGCATATTTATGAAGCTGTATGTCACATGACCAATGTGACCTAAAGGTCACATCTCAGAAATTTGAATTTTCGAAGTGATTTTTTTAGTTTTTAGACTGATGAAGAATATTAATTTTTAATACGACTGAAAGTTTGGGAGGGAGGAACACTAGTAACCATGCCTGTCAAATATTTTGCTCCAAAAGTAACTATGAAACTGTGTATCATTGATTTTTCCTCCTCGAGATAACCGTGGTCAAAATAATAAACAATCTGAAGGTTTGCTCCGCCCACAGCTATTTATACCCAAGCTCCCGGTTTAAACACCAATCCAACTCGCTTCTAGTATTTGACGGACACATCAAACATGTTTAACAATGTTTTCAGACACTCAAATTTGAGTAAAAAACAGGTGCACAGTTAAAATTTGAAGTGGATTTGAAAGTGTAAACACGCCTTTAGATATGGAACCATACTGAAATATTTTAGTGACCAAATATTTTATCCACGTCTCTGTATATTAATTTTTTTTTTTTTTATTAATTAATGTATCTTACATTTAATTTGTTGGTTGATGCATTTAGGTGCTTTGAACGGAATAATTTTAAGTTTCATGAACTGTTGTTTTTTTTGTTTTTTTAAGTTTTGTTAAGGACCAATATTAATGGTTTGTGGGCACAAATAATACTTAAAAGAAACATTTTAGTTTGAAAATCAAAATTCATCTTTTGCTGTTTTTGTTTGTTTTTTGTTTCTTAAGCATACTATGATCTATACACAGGAATCATTAAGCTCATCCTTTTCCTCCATAAATGGAGCTTTTCAGTGAAAAATAGCTCATAGTAGACAGAGTCGTAGGAATCTGTCACCCAATCAAACATACAGCATTTGATAAAACGTCATGAATGATTTAACGTCACAATTGAAAGGGTCTCAATGATTGGCAAGTTTTGCCATTAATCCTTAGGTTTAATGGAGTTTTACCATCATATTTTATTGTAGAAATTGGTTCTTACATTCAACCAAAATTGAAGATCAGGATGTCTATCTCTCGGGTGAGAAATTCTGTCTTTTACCATAGTTACGTGGCACTTCACTTAAGAAACGACAGAATTTCTCACACCCGTGTAAAATATTTCTGATCTTCATTATGGATCTATTATTCTACCATGTTTATCTTTGTGATTAATCCCACCTTACCTATAAATTTAAAATTGTGTCACTTATAAAATTGTAAGCATGTTTAAATGACATTATAGATAAAAAAAAAATAATAAGTACAACTGACAGGGCTTTATTAAATTGTTTTTTTCTCAGTGAAAATAAATAGTTTTTATTTTTATATGATATAATCCGTCCTTGACATTGTGTTGTTAATTGTGATTTTGAGTACAAATTTCATACCTTAGAAGAATCTTATGATGAAGTACTCCAGAACATTTGTAAAACAGTAGAAAAGAGTCTCTTCACTTCAATGTATACAAATTATTTGACCAAAACATTGTTTAAGATTATAGACAATGTATTAAATTATTCTGGTGATTGATAATGGAATCCAGTATTTAATCCTGTCTTCTTTACAATATTCCTTATTTGTTTTTTTAATATATATCAGGACTTTAAATAATTTACAGTGTACCAGTACTTCACTATTTACAGAGGGTAGTTTTTCTTAAAATTTGAACATTTTTCATTAATACCCCGCATCTTATGCAACAGTCTTTTAAATTAGGAGCTACCAACTACCATTTTAAGTGGGTAAAAGTACCAGGTACCACCCCCACCAACTGAAAAGCTTGATATACCTATTTTTGTCCCATAAAAATGGTTGGATAGTAGACTAAGTCTACATACATGTACATTGTATATCCTCACCTTAAATAAACTCATACATTGAGATAGAAAATACCTGTACATTTGTTGTGCCTTTCCCAAGCCTAGACAAGATCTCCATCAACATACGTTGTTTGAGAAAAAAAAAATACATATCAATTCTACATTTTTGTGCCTTTCAAAAGCCAAGACGATTTCTATCAACTTGTGGTGTTTTTATTTTTGTTCAATGTCTTGAGGAGACACAATTTGTTTGTTTTGTTGTTATTGGTGGACTTTTTGACCCATCACTGTTGAAATATTTTCATCATTCTCTACTATTAAAAGTGTTGATGATATAATGTTGGATAGTCTCCTATGTTCGTTTACATCTATATCCTTTCTTACTTACCAATATATGTTGATACAGTTCAGAGGTGAAAAAAATAAGGTTGAACAAAGTTTTATTTCATGGTTGTAGATCTGATTCTGTACATTAAAAACATTGTATATGTTTTCAAATAATCTTGTACATTTATTTTCCCAAAGACTTTCCTAATACGGTATATACTATATTTCTGGCAATAGGTAAAAAAATGTTTTAAATGATGCTTTCTTTATATGAAGTCAAGTCATGTCAAGAAAGTTCAGTAAAGTTGTGTAATTCCATAACAGAAATTTACAATACCTCAAAAACATAATAAAAATTCTGGTCTATTTATTTTTCTAGTCAGAGTTTAAAATGTTATACATGTATCCATGTAAATGTGTTATACATTACTATGCCTTGTCTGCATTTTAATATTTTTAAACTTATATCAGATGCGATTTTCTTTTTTATTTGGCTTTTCAAAATATCACATTTGAAAGCCTTTGCATTTTTATCATCGGCCACACAACAATTAGTATAAAGATGTGTATATCGCTTGCATCTGGGCATAAATATTTAAAAACAAAAAAGTGAAGGAAAATGTGTGCTGAAGACTATTTCTCTAGGTACAATATTCATTTAAACTAATAACCAAGATTCACAATTTGACTTTTTTTTATGTAACAAAATGGTTGTTTTATCTGTATTCAGTTTTATACTGATGTATAATAAAAAAAAATATATACTAATACATGTATGAAGAGAAATCTATCATTAAATATATCTGAAAAATGTATACAACATGTAAATCTATTTCAATAAAACTAATAATAAAATTGAAAAATTCATTCATAGATGGTTGTGTAGCATTTTTTATTCCATCATTATCGGTAGATAGGAGTACGATCGTTTGTATTCAATCTAATTAAAATTATTTCTCCAATTATTGCGGCATTTTAACCCCGCTGAACCAGTGGTGAAAAAATCTGTAATCCTCTAGAGGATTAAAATGTCTCGTGCCTTTCCCCGCATTAACTTCGAATGCATTAATTTCAAATTTTGAAATAAAGTTCGTGTTAAATAATGGGAGAAACAAATTCTCCTTCAGTTGCCCATGTGGGTTACGATATTTCTCCACTCTTGAGAGTTAAATTAAACATTTTAACCACTCGCCTAACGGCTTGTGGTTAAAATTTTTAATTTAACTCTCTTGAGTGGAGAAATATTGTAACCCATGGGCAACTGAAGGAGAATCTATATATCTCCACACTTGCTCATTTGTTTTGCTTGGCTGCTGTGTGAGAGCTGCCACAGGCTAAAAAAAAATGAGCAAGTGTGGAGATCTAATTTTAATTAGATTGGTTGGTATTTATAGTCATTTTCAGCAATTTTCTGCTATATTGTGACCACCAGACTATAAATTAGAGAGGAAAGCCCAGCCTGTTATAACAAACTGATTGGTGAACCACACCCTTGAGTAACTGTCTTGTAACCTTAACACTTGAGTTTGGTATCAGGACTCAAACTCATGTCAGTTGTTTTAGGCTTGTTGACCTTAACCACCTGCCCCTGTTGACCTTAACCACCTGCCCTGTTGACCTTAACCACCTGCCCCTGTTAGAGATTACAGTAATCCGCTTATAAGGCCAGCCATTCTGTAATGAAGAAGTGGCTTTTCTTGAGGAGGACAAATTTAGTAGTATTTAACTTTCTTAGTGTATCTGAAATCTAGCCTGATAGGGGTGGTGGCCTTTAGTGGATATTTGGTAGTATTTTACTATCTCTGTATATCTGACAACTTGCCTGATAAGAGAGAAACAACTATACATGTACATATGAACTATGACCTATATATGTATTTGTCTTATTATTGGTTCTCAGTAAAGTAAAATGGTAAATACTTCTCATACAATTCTTTAATCTCTGTCTTTTTAAAGACCATCAAATAATCTCTTATTACTTTTAAGTTCTTCTTGTTTTTAGCTCACCTGACATAAAGGGGACATCAATTTTAGACTTTAATATGGCTCCTGTGTCCACTTTTTCAATAGATTTGGTTGGTTTTATGGTCTTTAATGCCACTTTCAACAATATTTCAGTTATATTGTGGCGGTCAGTTTTATTGGTGGAAGAAACCTAAGTACCGAAAGAAAACCACTGACCTGCTGCAAGTCACTGACAAACTTTATCACATAATGTTGTATACCTGGCCATGAGCGGGATTTGAACTCACAACATTAGTGGTGATGGGCACCGATTGCATAGATAGTTGTTAATCCAACTACCATACGATCACGACCACGATGACCTCTTTTTTCAATAGAGGAGGAAAGAAATATATACGGTATATATACATTTGTATATATATATATATGAACAGAAAAGCAAATGGCGAAAACCTACTTAGATTTTATTGTTATCTTAACACTATATTACATTACAATATTATTTCAAAGAATTATCATTAGTAGCTGAGTTGCCAAGAAGTTGTGATTGGCTTGTGGTGTGGTGAATTCTCCACTAAAATTGTTCCCTCATTTCTTCATCATTCATGTCAGTTGTGTCTCTGGTTGTTTTTCATGATTAGAAATCCCAAGATGACCCCAACTAAATGCATAAAAACAGGGAGACATGAATGCAAAATTAATATTTCAAGAAAAACAGAAATCCCTAACTTTGGTGGAGGATGAAACTCATTTTTACATCAATTTCCAGTATGTGATTAAGAGAGAAATCATACAGATGTTTTAATTTTGATAATGAAAAATGAAGATTTTTTGTTTATTCTACAGTACAGCTATGTAACTTCATGGAAAATAATTTTTCATTGAGAAAAGCAAATATATAATTTTATATATTACATGAAATATGTAATCCAATATTAGATCATATTTGACCAAATTATATGTAGATAATATTCGAGTTATCTTTCTTAGAATAGAAACGTATATGTAGATATCTAATTTGAGAATTAATGATAAGCCAAATAAATTAAAAAGTCTAAGGGAGGAATAAAACCAACGGACCTAAACGGGGAAGACAAAATCGGCCACGGTCACCCATGTCTGAGGGAGGAAAACATTAGTTTCAATAATAATTACATTATTTAGAACCTGTAAATTTCAATAATAAATATATATCTATACTTGTAGGACAAACGCCAGATTTTCATTTTGTGCCGACAATAATGATTTTACATATAATTGATAAGCTGTTAATTCAAGTGGTTATTATTTATTTTCTCAGTTGGAAATTTTATTCCATATGAATTTAACTGATTGCTGTGTGACCACATGTAAAATAGCAACACAAGAATAAAAATAAGTTCAGAAATCTAATGAAAGATGACTATTTTGCAATCTGTAATATTTTAAAACTGAATTAGTTATTAAATCAAAAACCGTGTAATTTTATGACCGACATTATTTAAAAGAATAAGTCGGAAATATTTCAGTCTCCTGTTTCTCAGTTCCAGAGACAGTTCAATGTAGGAACCATGGGCCGTGTAAACAAAGGTATCTTAGGACTAAGACGTATCTTAGGATGGCCTTATGACATATTTGTCCTAAGTCGGGTTAATGAAAGTGTCCTAATTTGCGATATGTCCTTAAATTTATGGTAAAGTTATGACACCAAAATAGGTGTCCTAAGCAGGGGCGGATCCAGGATTTCAAGTTAGGGGGGCACACTTAAAATAATCGCGAAAATTTTTGGGGTATTTCGTTGGATGCCAGCAGATGGTAGACTTCCCAACTAGACTGAACAATACACTAGATATTTTTCTAACAAATCGGCCATCCTTAGTCAACAGATGCTGTCCAATACCAGGGGTAAGCGATCATGACATTGTCCTGATTGACTCAAATGTCACACCTCATCGTAGAAAACCAACACGACGACTTATATACTTATGGAAACAGGCCAACATAAGCGAAATGAAGAAAGAACTAATCGAATACTCTAAAAAGTTTTATGAGAAGTTCACAACTTCATCATCTATAAACGAAATGTGGTTAGACTTTAAACATAATTGTATTAAGACCTTAACAAAACATGTGCCATCAAAACTGACAACCACTAGGTTCAATCAACCATGGATTGACAGAAACATTCGTAGATTGTCCCGCAGAAAGAAAAGGGCCTATAGGAAAGCAAGAAACACAAACAACAAAAAAGACTGGGACCGTTACAAAAACACCCAGAAGCAGAACAAACAAGGCTGTCGAAAAGCGTATAATGATTATGTCAGGAACATGGTCTCCGAGGACAAAGGAAAAAGCAGTAAGAAGCTGTACTCGTTTATCAAAAGCAAGAAATGTGATGGCTCAGGAGTGGCTCCATTGAAAAAAGATGGAAAAACATATGCAGATGCATCAGAGAAAGCAGAGCTTTTGAACGAACAATTCTCCTCTGTCTTTACTAAGGAAAACACGAGCACCATCCCAAACTTGGGCACTAGTAAGACACCAGATGCACCGAATATAATAGTTGGAAAAGAAGGTGTTCTGAAACTACTTCTCAACCTCAATCCACACAAGGCTACGGGACCAGACCAACTGTCCACACGCTTCTTGAGAGAAATGGCAACATCTATAACACCATCACTGACCCTAATCTTTCAAACATCACTAGAAAGGGGCACAGTACCAGATGACTGGAAAACGGCTCATGTAGCACCAATTTTTAAGAAGGGAGACAAAAGCAAACCTTCAAACTACAGACCGGTATCATTGACATCAATTTGTTGTAAGACCTTGGAACACATAATATTCAGCCATCTAATGAAATTCTTTGA
>MJUT01043854.1:315540-362153 GCA_002080005.1 Gigantidas platifrons | reverse complement strand
TACAAAATGTATATAATAAAATCGTAGATATCAAAGTTAGTGCGTTACTTCTATCTCTTGTACATAATACAAAATGTATATAATAAAATCGTAGATATCAAAGTTAGTGCGTTACTTCTATCTCTTGTACATAATACAAAATGTATATAATAAAATCGTAGATATCAAAGTTAGTGCGTTACCTCTATCTCTTGTACATAATACAAAATGTATATAATAAAATCGTAGATATCAAAGTTAGTGTGCATAACTATTCTCTGGAATACAATATATAATAAACCTACGTGGCAAAGAAGTCCTCATATACATACTATTAGTTCTATTAAAGACAACCTTCATTTAAATATTAGATAGTAGACAAGAATTAGACAAGATTTAAAAGGGAAATAACTGGCAAGTTTCAAGTAAAATCTACTTGCTAGTACCATCTTTAGTTATCTGTACTGAAGTCACATAATACTTGTGAACAATCATCAAACAACTTTCATTTATTATAGATAAGGCTATGGAATATCACATGAGACCTGCACGACAGTAGATGGAATATCACATGAGGCCTGCATGACAGTAGATGGAATATCACATGAGACGTACATGACTGTAGATGGAATATCACATGAGACGTGCATGACAGTAGATGGAATATCAAATGAGACTTGCATGACAGAGTAGGCATATCACATGTTACTTGCATGACAATAGATGGAATATCAAATGAGACTTACATAACAGAGTAGGAATATCACATGTGACTTGCATGACAGTAGATGGAATATCACACGAAACCTGCCTGACAGTAGACGGTATATCAGACGAAACTTTCATGACAGTACATGGAATATCACATGAGACTGGCATGACAGTAGACGGAATATCACATGAGAATGCATGACAGTAGATGGAATATCATATGAGACTGGCATGATAGTAGATAAAATATCACATGAGACTGGCATGACAGTAGACAGAATATCACATGAGACTGGCATAACAGTAGACAGAATACCACATGAGACTTGCATGATAGTAGACAGAATATCACATGATACTGGCATGACAGTAGACAGAATACCACATGAGACTGGCATGAAAGTAGACAAAATACCACATGAAACTTGCATGACAGGAGACAGAATATCACATGAAACTGGCATGACAGTAGACAGAATATCAC
Source organism: Gigantidas platifrons (assembly GCA_002080005.1). Taxonomy (NCBI): domain Eukaryota; kingdom Metazoa; phylum Mollusca; class Bivalvia; order Mytilida; family Modiolidae; genus Gigantidas; species Gigantidas platifrons. Next base: position 360,979 of record MJUT01043854.1, on the reverse strand, counting down.
ACGAGACTTGCATGGTAGTAGACAGAATAGCACATGATACTGGCATGACAGTAGATAGAATACCACATAAGACTGGCATAACAGTAGACATAATATCACATGAAACTGGCATGACAGTAGACAGAATATCACATGAAACTGGCATGACAATAGACAGAATATCACATGAAACTGGCATGACAGTAGACATAATATCACATGAGACTTGCATGACAGTAGACAGAATATCACATGAAACCGGCATGACAGTAGACAGAATATCACATGAAACTGGCATGACAATAGACAGAATATCACATGAAACTGGCATGACAGTAGACATAATATCACATGAGACTTGCATGACAGTAGACAGAATATCACATGAAACTGGCATGATAGTAGACAGAATACCACATGAGACTGGCATGACAGTAGATAGAATACCACATGAGACTGGCATGATAGTAAACAGAATATCACATGAGACTGGCATGACAGTAGATAGAATATCACATGATACTGGCATGACAGTAGACAGAATATCACATGAAACTGACATGACAGTAGACAGAATATCCCACGAAACTGACATGAGAGTATATGGGATATCACATGACACTATGATTATATAGAGTGCAAATCGTCTTTAATTGAAACAATTAAAAAGTTGTAGCGTCTTTTTTCGCATCTATTGTTTAATTTCAATATTGATTCATTACCATTCTATACAAACGGACAAAACTGGTACTGACAAATAGAACCAGTTCACACAACAAGTCTTGTTTTAGGAATGCCTCACATCTTTAGCAAATCAATTTCAATCAAGTTCTCAAATAACATTGTAGCTTGGGCATTGTTTCTGATGAATCAGCATTAAGAGCTATTTGTTGATTCTTCTAAAAACATCATATGTGTTCTGTATTAATGCTGTCTCTAGACAACAATAGGCCATTATACGAATGTAATAATTTTTCATGTATTATCAAGATAAGCTATCTGGTATGGTAATGTCAAATGATACCCTCGTCTTGTACAATATCACGGTGATAAAGAACAAGAAAGCTTTTAGTTTTATTGTGTTATATTGTTAGGAAGAAAGATGTTCTTATAGAATAACCACGCCAACCATTTATCATGATTTAATATTTGACATAAAGATTACTGCTGTTTTAGAAGTTGTATTACTATCGTTGTGGAGAATGTGTGTAGCTTAACAATAGATTGAATGATCACATAAATAACATAGTTTTATTTTATGATGATTAATTGTCAAATATTATCATATACAGGGCCTCCGAGAGAAATTTTGCCTGGCGGAACAAGACTTGATTTGGGACTCCAGGGACAGGTTAAAACTTCTCTCAAAATTGAGGATTTTAGTTGAAAATATCCCCCCCCCAAAAAAAAAAGAAAAGAAAAAAACAAAACAAAACAAAACACAAAAGGAAAACAAAAGAAAAATTCAACTTAAAACGTCTATGGCTAAGGTTATGAAGCTCTTCCGAGATTCATGGGCCCCGTTTTGACTCTCCGGGCCCAGAACTGATGTACCGACTGAACCCCCTCTCATAGGCACTGATCATAAATGCATACTTTATGTCACCTTTATGAACATTCAAGATGTAAGTTTCATGTATACATCAATTGCATATAACAACTTTAAATTAAGAAGTAATCATTTTGACTTGGAACACAGCTATCAAAATTAGACTTGGTATCCGAAAATTAAAGCTCTAGTTCATTTCAATTTCCATATTGTTATTCTGCCGTTTATGTATTGCAAGTTTTAGATTATTAATAAATAGTTACAAGCCCGACATTCGTTCCTTTTTCATTACATGTAAGTGGATGTTTAACAAGAATAAAGTGGCGGGTGGCATTAATAGACCAGGAACATTTCGGAGTACATGAGATCATCCCAGTTCTTAGGTTTTTTATTTGGGTTTTTGTTGCTCAATCTTCATTATACTGTGTTATGTTTTGTCCACAGCTGTGTGCCTTCTTTACATTTCTCTTATGACCATTTTCTTCTTCAATTAATAAACATTCAGTAAAGAGACAGTTAGAGATGCGAAATAAATCATTTGTACATAAAACTAATTTAACTAATACAATCTCCAAGTAGTACGTGGGACATCATTAATTATTCGAGCATTGCAAATATACAAAATCTCACCTTTTTACAGACAGTTACATATATACCATTAGTTACTTTATGTCTGTTTTAGGTAAAACAGCAATGATTACATTAAAACATTGAAATTTAATTAAGTGAGTACAACACGTGTCAGTAATAACATTCATAGTCAAAAGATTGGACAGCCAAATAAGTTGGGAGAGTTTGGGAGCAAGCAAATCAAATGAATTTGTTTATTTACAGTTCCTAAATAATGTCATTATTAATAAGACTAAGGTTCCCCTTCCTCAGACAGAGGTGACCTCAGCTGATTTTGGCTATGCTGTATAAGACCTTTGGTTTTATTGCTCCCAAAGCTTTGAATTATTTGGCTTTCAAATCTTTCGATTTTGAGTGTATCTGATTAAACTTATTTCAGAAACACGTTAGCGCACTAAATTTGATATCTACGTTTTTATCTTAAACTAGATAGAAAAAATGTGTTGACCAAGTTCTAGATAATATCACATTTGTAACGTGTATCGTCATCCCTCATATGGTTAAAAGATGCATAGAGGAACTCCTATTATGTTGATAATGAATGGTTTAGCCAACATTAAATTGTTAGTTACGACAGTAGATAATGCACCTTTAAATCCCCAAAAAGACATTTAGCGCATCCTTAAATCTCAAAAGACATCTACAGAGCTTCGATCTGAAAACAAATTGGCAGATTTGTCAATTAATACACCATTTATCTTCTCACTAAAATAAATGTGCAATAATGTACGAACGCGAGTTTTATTGGCAAAGAGTGGTTCCTCTGCTAAAATATCAAAGTAGTTGCATATTTTTTATGTTGCTTTATTTTTACTCAAGAAAAAAAGTATATACAGTCAAACTTGTATATAACGGCCATTCAAAGGAACCTGAAAATAAGGCCTTTATGAGCAGTTGTCCTTTATATACAGGTTAAAATTATATACACTATTCATTAATGGAACAAATGAGACTGTCCTTTATAGACAGTGATTTACTATATAGAGGTGACTTTTAACGTAGGTTTGACTGTATTTTAATAATGAAAAACTTTTTTTTATCTACTTTTATTTGAATTTCGTATGTAGATATTCTGTGCGGACAGCACAATCATGGTCTACTGGTGATGGATTGAAACATCCTCACAGCCACAAATAAGTAGATTTTGTCTGCAATCGAAGAAATCACCTGGTGGAGAAAACATTAGGTAGTCATACGTCCAAAAATAGCACAGTTGAAAAATCAAAACCATTCTTGAATAAAAAAACATATTTTTGGCGATTAGTGCTTTGGAAGCCATCTCTTTTTTTTGTATCACACAATACTTTATTTTCTTACCATTGACTGTATGGAATGTTTATTGATGTTTAGTGTCTGTGCAAAATGTCACAGAACCTGAATAATTTTAGGGATTATTTTTTAAACTGACATGCTCACAGAGCAGATGTAAGAATTTACATTTGTGCATTTCCGACTTGATTATACAATTATGCGCTTTTATGTGAGTTATTTCCGTTTACTACGGACAAAAGATTCCTTTTTCATGCAAAGTTTAATCAAAATAGTATATTTTTCCCATAATCTGCAAAAAAAAAAAAAATAAAAAAATAAAAAAATTGTTACAGCAATTTCCTATTTGGTATGAAATTATTCTCTGATTTGTTTTTTTACACAGTTCAAATATCTACAAATTATCAGAAAATTATGATCAAAAACTTAGTTCTTTACGTTGCTCTTTTATGGATTGAGCACCATTATACTCACTGCAAGGGAAATAACTCGAACATAAATGTATAATTTTAGAATCGAATCGGGATTGTGCAAATGCCGGAGAAATGGTCTATTACCTATTGAAATACCAAATGTTATGGATTCTCACTCTGTAATATTATCCTCATTTTCAGCCAGAAACAATTCTGAATCTGAAATAAAATATTTATGCCCTTCGTTATTAAATAAGACATACCAACATAAAATAATAAAAGGCAGGAATAACACAGAGAAATTAAATATTCTTCAAAGGAAAGACATAATTGGCTATTTATAGTTTTTAGCATCTAATTAATGATGGTAGCAATGGCTTTTAAATTGCCATTAAGTAATGTTAGTGTGGTTTGGTACTGATTGTGATACCATTTAGCCAAACATTATCATGTAAATGAACCATTTGATAAAGATATTAAATCGGTAGACTGTTAACTTGTGTATCTGATTTAGTTAACTGCCACCATTAACAGTAATTTACAAAGTACGTTTCACTTTCAGGCTGTTTTATATCACGATGTGTCCATCAACTCTTTAAACAATGTTTCCTGCTAAAACCATTTACAGCTAGCCTAATGTCCATAGACGGTTTGTTTTAATTTTTAAAAGCTCTTCAGAGCTTATGTTGTATGTTTTTATACTCCGACTTTAAATAAAATTTGTATCTATCTGTATCTGTATCTTTCAAATGATATTTTAGAGATCGTGACTAATCGACTGTTTCAAAACCATTGGGGTTATTTTTACATGTAGGCATGTGTCGCTGACCAAATCAATGCAATATGACAGAATGTTTTTTAATTCGTTATAAATTCATTTGTGCAATAGTATACATTGTCAATAAAAACAGGCATTGGTTGATATCAAAAGGAAATGACTGTTTTATCATTTTATTTATTAATTTAGATTTTTTTATTTGACATATTGTGCAAAATAAATGACAAATGGGATTTTTTTTTCACTTTCAACAATCTTCAAATGAAAAAAGTAAATGAATAAAACTTATAGCAATGATAAAGTTCATCAAATGTTAACTGCCTATTAATTCGTTTATTTCATCATTAACAACAACGCACCCCTCATTTTAGATTTTATATTGACGTCATAATGTCATGACGATCTGACATTAGAACATTGAATAGAAAATAGAAGATTGAGTGTAATTAGTCGATCATACTTGAAATAGTGTCTACTAAAACTTTCTCGTTTCTATATGTGGAAATACTCAAAACTTACGACTTTTTATCATTCTATTTTAAGAGATTCCCAGACAATACAGCTTACTTTACAAGAACACGTGACAATAAATTCACTAATCAGAGACGATAGAAATATCGTGAAATAATGAATATACTATTATTATACCTCACTCTTTATAATCTGATTCTCATTGGATATAAATCTATCACGTGTCATGAAACAACTCTAATACTGTTTCAATTGTAAGTGTTCCAGTGGAAAATTCCCGTCAATATTAGACATCCATACTGTTCACTTTACGGGACACACACCCGAATGCCTCTGATATAGGGAAAAACAATGAATGATATAATAAATGCAATGAATGCGACCACCACAATATAGCAATAAAGGTTGCAATGCTTGGTGCAAAGTTTTAATAAGCATTAAAGAAATCGAAGATAATTAAAAAATAGTGAATCTAAAGTTGCAGGAACAACAGGTAACATGAAACAGTAAGAAGATCAGCACAGCAAAAACAGATCATAGAGCTAAAAACATTAGCAACACGGACTCCACAAAAATACGAGGGTGAAACAATGGGCCGGCGACGGATAATGATAGACATTGTAAGTTGATCATCCAGGTACACTCATCTTGCCATAAGTAGTCAAAATATGCTGGATGGACGCATTGTGGCTTTAACCAGGTTGACAGTGAAATCTAGTTTGTAAGTTACTGTTAATGGTGGCAATTAACTTGAGTCAGACGTCCTAGTTAACAGTCTACTGATTTGATATCTTTATTAAATGCTCCATTTACATGATAATGTTTTGATAAATGGTACCAAATCATAAAAATATACACTAACGTTACCCAATGACAATTTAAAATCCATGTCTGTTATTATTGGTTTATATGTTAAAAACTATTAATAACCTATTATATCGCTATTTTGCGGTGTTTTCCTTTGATCTTGAGATCTGAGAATTTCCTATCTCACGCTATTATATCTTTCATTTGAAGACTATTTAATATGTCTGTGTTATTCCTGCCTTTTATTAATTTATGTTGGTATATCTTATTAAATAACGAAGACTATAAATAATATATCTTAGACTCAGAATTGTATCTGACTAAAAATAAGTTACTTGTTATTAATGATACTAAGGGTATTCTAACCTCAGGCAGAGGGAACCTTAGACGATTTCGGCTATTCTGTTTATGCCCTTTGATTTACATGCTTCCAAAAACTTTTTGTTTTGGCTTTCCAATCTTTTGGCTTTGAGCGTACACGATGAAGCTTATTTCAGAAACACGTCGTGCGCATTAACTTAGATCTCTACGTTTTATTCGTACATAGTCAGAATCCTTAACCTTTGATATTTCACTGGATACATATTGGAAATTATTTCTTGCTTTGTGAGGACATATAAAAATAAGTATTTAAGTTTAAAGCGCAATGGTGTTTTACATCACACCACATACAACGAGAAATATTCAATATGGCCTCTCGTGGTTCCGGAAATAGTTATATAGTATACTAGATAATAAACCAGTCAAGAGGGCGCCCTGCTTCCAGATAATGACAAAAACAACGGATATTAATTTCCCTAGGTAAATAGTATCACACATTTCCCTATAATTTATATGGTTCTGACCTTTCCGGTTTTAACGTTCTTATTTAAAACTGGAGGCCGATATACGAATATCTATTTACCAGACGATAAAATTCAGACTTGGACTAAAGTTAGATTTTCTGTCAGATTATTACAAATCCATGTGATTATTATCAATTATACAGAATAGATATTATTAAATCTGTCGACAATTCTTAGTAATTGGTAAAAGAACCGGTACATTCCTCTCTACAAGTTGTTAAGATTCATATAATAAAAACGTACAAATCCATATCTAACTTAACTCTGAAATAACATTCATCAAATACGTTCATAATCAAAATATTATAGAACCAAATAACTTAAAAGTCTAAAATTGTCTTAAAATCGTTTTCACCTAAACATAGCTGACCCTTTTGTACTTATAAAAGATTATGCAATACGAAAGTACAAGTATTATGTCATCATCAGTGTCAAGTCCAATATCAACATCTGGACACATCTATATCTTTTCGTCTACAACTAATCATGTAAGTATAATATGGTGATGTAAACCTGAAATATCAACATGACTGACCTTTGTGTACTCACACAAGATTATACAATAGGAAAGTATTATGCCACCATCAGTGTCAAGTCCAATATCAACATCTGGACACATCTATATCTTTTCGTCTACAACTAATCATGTAAGTATTATATGGTGAAGTAAACCTTCATGCAAGAAGAATTCAGCGACAAATACTGATCAATATCTAAGAAAAGTTTGAAGGTGCCAAAGGAACGGGCAACACAATAACCAAAAGAATAATGACAAAGGCACAAACAACGGTCTACAAAATATTACACAGAAAACTAAAGATCGAGGAACGCAAACCTCACTAAAAAGTGGGGTGAAGTCAGATGGTCTGAGTTATGGTTTGGAACATGTAAAGACGGTGGGTTTGTAATTAAGCGAAATTATTAAGATTCAGACCCTCCAGTCTTGATGTTTATAGTATATATTTATGTATAACCTGTTTCCAAACAATATTTGCATGATAAACACATAGTACCTAAGTAAGAAGAGATTTTCACGTAAATTAAAGAGACGATGAACTATACATACATGTACCAAATAGAGCAACATTAAATAACAGCACGAACGTCTACACAATCGCGGGAGTAAGACTAGGTGTTCTGTTAGTCTAGGTACTTAGTTAAAGATATATTTCGCTGTGTACATTTAACCATTTTTGACTGCTTCAGTTCGTACACATTTTCACGTGCAAATATCAGTATTCAAAAAGTTGTGATGTCAATAGAGAGTATGTGCCTTGAGTATGCTATATGCAGGCATGGGTGTTTCTCAGTTGTCGTAATAATCTTATATATTTATGCACAAATACAATTATAGATTCTTTAGCATTAGATCAGTAATGTGTGTGATACAAATTAATGCAAATATAGAATCTTTAAAATCTTTAATATTAGATCAGTTATGTGTGTGACATGATTAAGTGGAAATTTTTCAGCACCACTGTCTACAAAATTTCAGCTATATCGTAGCGGCAAATTTTATCAGTGGAGGAGAACGGGGTATCTATAACCATATAGCTTAAGGGTTGTAGCACTAAATTAGAAATCAACGGTTTTAATACCTCTGATGGGCTGGTGAACAATTCATTCCTGAAGGTGCCATCCGCTCAGTAGTCAGTGTTTTAGTACATGCACGGTTTATACGATATTTATTATTGACATTTACAGTTCCAGAAACAATTATGATTATAATGAATGTTGATGATTTTGGCAGTCCTGTTTAGTCTCTAGATTTTCTTGCTCCAAAAACTTTTAAAATTATTTGGCTTTCCAATCGTATCTGATTTTTATTACAACATATTGAAAACTTGTGAACCACTATTTTCTTTACTGACTTTGAAAATTGTGACGTCATACCGGATTTGTTGGAGTTTGTGTAGGCCTTTTTTTTAATGATTATTTTTATTGTGTTTAGTTTTACCTTCTGTCGTTGTTCAAATTCAATTTCTCTCCAGACATTTATGAAAGTGTGATTTATTGTCAGACTATTACAAAGTCAGTGCATATTATCAATAAAAAAGATTGGAGATTAGGTCTGTCAAACAGTCGTGTTAATTGGTAAAAGAAGCGCTACGTTTTCCTCTATGGAATAATTGTCCATACATTGTTTAGAATGACGCATAAAATAGACTTCACATGCATAACTGACCTTTTAGCACTGGTGACGAGAGATTATTTAATATCACTGCCAATTTCAATATATAGCTTCTTTTTCATCTATTGATAATCTTCTACAAGTATAGCATGTAATAAAACACTGGCGGAAGAACAAATCGGATTTCGTAAGGGTGTAGACCTAGTGATCATGTTCTTACTCTTAAGACATTGATTGATAAAACATTCAAATCATCAAAAAGGCTTTATGCATGCTTTGTTGATTTAAAAAAAGCCTATGACACTGTAAACAGAATTGCGTTATTTCTTAAATTATCAAGTCTTAATATAAGTCGTATTTTTTTCAATATACTAAAGGATATGTACAGAGAGGTTAGTTTTTCTGTCAAGTTTACAGAGGGTGAAACTGCACCTCTCACCTCTAAAGTAGGAGTTAATCAAGGATGTATCCTAAACCCTACACTTTTTTCGCTTTATATCAATGATCTTGCTTGAATATTTGATAGCTTATGTGAACCCACTAAATTGAGTAACAAAAATGTATCTGATGATGTAATATTACTATCAGAATCCCCTAGTGGACTCCAGAGATGTTTAGATAAACTAAATGATTATTGTATTAAATGGAGTCTGACAGTTAATATTGCAAAAACTAAGACTATTGTATTTAATAAATCTGGAAAAGTATTAAAAGATACCTTTTATTATGACAATAATGTATTGGTAAATTCTAATGAGTATGAATATCTTGATATTCAAGCCCTCATGTAGTTTCTCATCTGCTATAGATCATCTTTGCAGGAAAGCACGAAAACTTATTTTTAGTATACGGAAAAGGTTTTTTTTTTTCAGATAAGATGAATATTCCACCTCACTTAAAGCAGTTTGATAATTGTGTGAAACCAATATTGTTATATTGTAGTGAAATCTGGTCATTAGACTAACTGGTTAACAACAGATCTATTTTGGAAAATAAATATTTATTGTTCCCACCTGTTAAAGTGCAGTTTAAATTTGCTAAATATTTACTAGGAGTAAACAAAGGAGCAACGAACATGGCTGTGTTATCAGAGTTAGGGCTAGACCCTATTTCCATTGATGCTTTGAAACTAGCAATATGATTTTGGTATCATGTCATTAATCCCGATAACGAAAGTTTGGTTCACAAAGCAAATGAAGAGAATTTAACTCTTCAGAATGGTACTGCTTCTAAAATAAAAACAATTGTTCTGTAAAATAGGATTTAACCACGTTTGGGAAATCAGTGTTCCTTTTCAAAAAAGATATTATTAGTGTCAGTTGTTAAAAAGTTAAGGGAAAGGTTTATTAACTTTTGGAAGTCAAATTTATTTGACGATTGAAACAGTGTGAATGGTAATAAACTCCGCACTTATCGTGAATTTAAAACTGAGTATACTTTAGAAATATTTTTACTTTTAGACTTGGACAAACTAGATATATCCAACCTTGTTAAAGTTAGAATTACCAATAGCAGACTATTTATAGAACAAGGGCGATACAAAAAAAAATCCTGTAGAAAATCGAATGTGTCCACTGTGTTCCTTGGACATTGAGGATGAAATTCATTTTTCTATAGTTTGCCCTAAACTGGACTCACCCCGACAAAAACGTTTTGGAAAAATTATAAGTATTGTACCTTCTTTCTCAGATTTGTCTGAAACTGAGAAATTTAATTGTATCTTTAGCAGTAATGAGTATGACATATTATAAATAAGATTTGTGTTAAGGAGGTTAGTGATATGTACAATACTAGAAATGCTATTTATATGGAATGAATATTGACTATTAAAGAGATACTCATAAACAAACCTCGGCCGTGATGTCAAAATGATATTTTTGCATGTCTATTGTGTAGTGATTTTCCCCCCTATGTATTGTTTATGGTGACAATCCAATCATTGGATTTATAAACCAATAAAGAATTTGAATTTGAATTTGAATTTGAATTTGTTCTCTTGTGAAAGATGCTTCAGAAAATTTAGTAAATAAAATGCACCACACTTTGATGAAAGGAAAATTAACAAGATAAAACTATTAGGAAATAATAAATAAAACCTACACATTGACCTTTATCTGAAAGGTCTTAAAAGAGAATGTTGCATGAAACAATTGTATAAAATGATGATACAAAATTATATACACGAATATTGAGCATCAATTTCATCCCACTTAAACAGGTTTGATTACTATTAAGGGGTTACGTTTTGTTAAAGAAATACAAGAATCCTACATTTCACAACGGAGCTACCAATCTTAAGAAGCACGCCATACCAAAATGTGAATAAAGTTTTTGAATTCACATTTTATACTCCGCAATCAATGTTTAATATACTAACCTTAGTGTTTTAGTAGATGTGTGTTACCTGCATGTTGATACACATTGACACTTACATATGGGGGTCGTCGTGGTCCTGATCATATGATAGTTGGATTTATAACTACCTATGCAATCAGTACCTTTCACCTCTAACGTTGTGAGTTCAAATACCACTCATGGCGAGGTGTACTCGATACAACATCATGTGATATATGTGACACAGGTCGGTGGTTTTCCCCTGGTACCCTTGTTTCCTCCACCAATAAAACAGACCGCCACGATATAGCTGAAACATTGTAGAAAGTGGTGTTAAACAACATAAATCAAACTCTGGCATGATTGACTCATTCCGATATATGATAGAAAATACTGTAAAATACACACCATCGAACTTATCAATACTGTCAAATAATTACATGTACTAATACCTGTTATTCATTTCTAGCATTTCCGGATCATATTGTAGCATTCCCTACTTTCTCTTTCGGTATTTCGTTACATTTGAGTCCTTGTAATAAACATGATGACACAGTTTATCCTGCAATGCATTGTGTGATTTTGAGTACAAATAAAAGGGTCAAATATACTTCAGTGTTATTAGGTCATGGACCTGATAAAGCATTTCTGGTACCTGATTCATGTGGAGCGACAGAAAGAAATGGTAGCAGTATAAACGATGACGTCACAGATGACACCATTGAAAACGATTAGAACGACGCTTGTTTCAGTTATTTTCAGACAATTTGGCAGTTTTGTTTTGGACTTTTTTTTTTTATATTGCAGGATAAACACAATATACGTACATTGTCGTTGAATATAAAATAAATTTGCACTCGCTGCGAAACAGGCTAGAAAAGACTCGTTTTTCTACCTGTTTCTAAAACTCGTACAAATAATTTCATATTTTCCTACAATGTACGTATATTTAAGAAATAAATCATGGAAGCCAGAATGTGTTGGGAGTTTTAACATAGATTGGCGGATATTAGTATTTTATCCCGAGCCAGAAGCGAGGGATAAAATTTACTAATATCCGCCAATCCATGTTAAAACTCAAAACACATTCTGGCTTCCATGATTTATTCCGATTCTGATATGTCTAAGAGTACAAATACGGTAGTATACTTTGATTGGAAGACGGCAATTTATATTTACGTTTGCGGAAAATGTCGCACACAATTTATGCTGCGAATGGTAAAGTTAGTCACATTAACCGGCGCTTGTGCTAATGAGATAATACCGAATGGGTAACTCCCTCGTTTGTTAACAAAGCGAAAGAAGGAGGTCAAATTAGAATATATATTTAATTTATGTAATGCATCAAATATACCTGAAACAATTGTCGTTTAGTTCTAGTATTCAAACGTTTTTTTTCTGACGTTTTATAATGCATACGTACTAACAATGTACGATTTCTTGTAATGTTGTAGTGCGTATGATATATTTCAGATTTCACAAACACCTGGATTGGCTCATAAAAGTTGTTATACCAGTACATACCAGCTGAATAGGTTTTTCTTCTGAATAACACGGTATTATTCATGCTTGAAGTACAGTTAAACCTGCCTGTGTGGTCACCTCTTTTGAGCACTAGTCTGTATTTAAAGATCACTTTTTCTTTGTCCTGCCACATAGAAAATTACATATGAATTTAACCTCTTTTAGGAGGTCATCTATCTTATAAGACCACTTTTTCTTGGTCTCAAAAGGTGACCTCTTAATACAGGCTTGACTGTATTTTTATCATCCCTGATATGATCTATGTTTCTATCATACTGAGTCAGCTGCTACTATTCCTTCTTTCCAGCACAAATTAAGAATAACATAAAAAAATAAATAGTTAAAGAATGGTCACGTACGAAGATCATTAATTTGGTTGCATATTTGTGGTTAATTCTTATTAAATCCATTGAAGATATCAATATGGATTATTTCTATCATTAGAGTAACGTTCTACAACCAACATATTTAAACTTTAAACTCGAGGTCTGTTTGCTTCAACCACTCACTGACCCAGATTTTATGCTGTACTATATGGACTTTTTGATTGAAAACGACCTATTTATGCATGATTACAGTTGTTTGTCAATATTTAGTTAGCCCCAAGTCATCAAGAGACCACGAATGTGATCCCATAAACAGATTTAATTCCTCGGGTTTTTTTGCTTGTCTGTACAGTTTATTACCTTGATTTTCATTAGCAGCGTTGGTTGTCTTTTCTATCTTGTTTTTGTAGCGTTGCACGTACGAGTGATGCGTGTTGTTAATGTTGTTTATATATTGGTGATTAAATTTGCTTATAGCTTATTGTTCTTGGTGTTTGAAATTTTCAGTGTAATGTTGCAAAATGTTTATTTTGATGAATTAAATGTATATCGTCTGTGTAAATTGTATATGCACGTTATATGTTTTTATATTTGTATCTGCCTCTGCTTTTCTTTAAAAATAAAAAAAATTACAAAAAAAAAATTGCTTATAGCTTTATATTGTTCCAGTGATAGTCAATAACACGAATCACTCATTTGTGTGACGTTAGACCTCCAACGTTTGATTTCTTGAATATATAAAATAAACGTTAGAGAATACAGAAGGGACAATTAAAGATGGACAATCCGGAAAAACTGGCAACATAGACACTTGACAAAGACAAACAAAATAATTAGAGGCTCACAGGAGCCTATAATTGCTAACGTGGTTTTCAATTTGACATCTAAAGTTGATAGAAAATGGGGGTGTTACACATAATTTTGAAGGTGGGCCACCCAAAGATCATTTCAANTCAAATTTCTGAGCAAAAGATTTTGATGTGATTTTTATCTCATAATATTCCTAAACGGAATAAACTGGCTGAATAAATCTCACAGAAAAACCCAGAATATATGTTAAACTACTCATTGCCATGTAGCTGCAGTTAACATTTGAGCTCATTTTGGTTTATACTAAAGCAGCAATGTGGACAATTGAAGAAATTTCTATTTTTGGTGACAGCAGCCATCTTGAATGGAGGGCGGGACTGTCGGACATAATTGTGAAAGGGACCATCCCAGGGACCATCCCTGCCAGGTTTGGTTTAATTTGGTTCAGCGGTTTCAGAGGAAAAGATTTAAATGTGATATTTTATCAAAATATGCCGAATTTGCATAATCGGTATAAATCGGCTAAAAGAAAAATTTCACAGAAAAACCCGGATTATATGTTAAGCTTCTCCTTGTTGCAGTTAAGATTTGAGCTCATTTAGATTTATAATAAAGCAGCAATGGAATATTGTAGAAATGTCTATTTTTAGTAACAGCAGCCATCTTGAATAGAGGGCAGGTCTGTCGGACACAATTTTAAAAAGGACTCACCCAAGGACCATCCCTGCCAGGTTTAGTTTAATTTGGTTCAGGGGTTTCAGAGGAGAAGATTTAAATGTGAAAGTTTACGACGTACGGCGGACGACGGACGCGAAGTGATGGCAAAAACTCACATGGCATTTTGCCAGGTGAGCTAAATACACAACACAATATGTGATGGACACTACTATGCGAAAAGAAAACAACACAAATAACGTAAATAAGACATGAGCCCTCCAACAAATAACTGGAGGTAAAGACGAACCAAACAAACACAAATAACGTAAATAAGACATGAGCCCTCCAACAAATAACTGGAAATATAGGACTGGATTTCTTCCTATTATTTAATGTGGAAATTGATTTAAAAAAGGTTCTTCATTGCATGTCACATCGTCCACGTAGAAAATATAGGAATTAAAATATAAACACTAGCATTCTTCGTACAAAAACCCAATTCGTCACTCTACGTTTTTGTACAACTGAATGTTATAAAACATAAATACATATGTGTTGAAAAATGCTACAAGGAAATGCTTAGCTTGAATTATAGGTTCAGTTATGTTATTGTTCGATTACACGCCATTATCATTATTTCCTTCTTTCAGTTTAAACTTAAATTTCACGTAATAGAAAGCTTACATGTCATGTTTAAGATATATCGTATTTTTATGTATATATCTTGTATTGAAATTTTAAGTTTTCATTGAAATATCAGAAGCTAAGAAACGTGAGAAATAAATCACATCTGACGTCAGAGTATAATAAGACTCAAGGAAATCCCCTATATGTTCTTCCTATACGTCACCTTACATCTATAATTTATGGATAACACATATCCAGTCATAAAGTATGGATTCACAGATGTGATAAAATGGAAATAAATGGTTGTCCTAAATATTTCATACCGCCTTAACATAATCATCGGTATCTATGGCAATCGAATTGAATACCTGTACTGAAAAATGACAACAGACATTGTTTTGTATTGTTGTTTGTGTTGCTCAATATTTAGTTGTTTTGCGTAGTGTTTTGTAATTTGTCACGTGACCATTGTATAGTCTGTCCTCCTTCGATTTACGCCTTCTGATTACATCTTTTGTATCGTCAAACCGTTCTTAGCTGACCTTCGATACATATCTCGTCAATCGCGTCAATTTAAAGAATAAAGTGGATGCGAGAGGGGTTGCTGTTTAACGCCAACCCAACAATTTCCCCGCTATATCATGGTGAGAACAAGTTCATTTGAATGAGATGATGATGGGGTCCGTTTTGTACTAGACCAACTCGCTCAGTTGAATTTGTATAGTGCTAGCTCGCTGAAACATCAATTCGTGGATAGCCATGGCGGCCCACTCGGACACATTGACCTGATTCCGAGACAACCAGTCTTTGCTGTTTATCATTAATGCTGCGTGCTTAGCGGAGAAGCAACAAATACCAAATTCAGAGTTTTGGTTTGTTACGATCGGGACTCGAACCCACGATCTGCATCACGAGGCGAGCACGTACGCTAACCATTTAGAAAAATAGAAGAAGCAATGAATTGGAGTATAATTATATGAAGCATAGCCAGGATCAACAACAGGGACCTTCGTGGTCATGATCGTATGGTAGTTAGATTAACAACTACCTGTGCAATCAGTGCATATCACCACTATTGTTGTGAGTTCGACTCCTGCTCATGGCGAGGTGTACTCGATACAGCATTATGTGATAAAGTTGTCAGTAACTTGCGACAGGTCGATGGTTTTCTCAGGGTACTCCTGTTTCCCCCACCAATAAATATGACTGCCACGATATAACTGAAATGTTGTTGAAACACCACAAACCAAACAGCCATATGTTAACACGGTGCTTCCCATTATGTGAGATATTTTACTTGAATTGTGAAGTAGAATAAAAGCAGAATTAAATAAATTAGAAAAGCGATAATCTGATAATGTTAGTCTGTTGTATAGGGGATTGATATTTAATTGAGTATTCTGTTCTATTATGTGTCTATGCAAGGTTTAGTGTACATTTATCCAGTCATACATGTACACACGTAAAATAGCAAAAATTAAATTGGTTCGGATTGCCACGCATCCCGTTTTGTTTTCATTTAGGGGGAGGGAGTTATGGTGTTTAATGCCACTTTCAACAATATTACAGTTATCGTTGCCGTCAGTTTTATTGGTGGATGAAACTGGAGTAGCGGAGAAGACCACCGACCTACCGATAGTCACTGACAAACTTTATCACATAACGTTGTATCGAGTACACCTCTCCTGAGAGGAATTCCAACTACCATACGATAACAAACATGACGGCCCCTTACTTCCATTGGTCATAATGATGATTTGAAATAAAATTAGAAAAAAATATATAATACTATGCAATTCAATATAAATATTATTTTAGATTTAATTAGGACTCATTATGATGTTTGCTTGTTTATTTCATGGTGTTTAACGCCACTTTCAACAATATTTCTGCTATATCATGGCGGTCAGTTTTATTGGTGGAGGAAACCGGAGGACCCGGAAAAAAATACCGACCTGTCGCAAGTCACTGACAAACTTTTTCACATAATGTTATACACCTCGCCTCGGATCGAGTTTAAACTCACAACATCAGTGGTGATAGGCACTGATTGCATAGATGGTTGTAAATCCAACTACCATACGATCACGACCACGACGGCCCTCTAATTATTATGAAGAATAATTTCAATCCACGACGAAACGTGCGAGCAATATGTCAGTTTACACATTTTTTTTATCTGGTTTGAATATAATCTATACATTACAAGATTGAATAGATAGTTCACAAGAATAACACTCCAAACAAAAATAAACATGTTATTCTGTAAACTTTAGTTTGATGTGTATTAACTGACTGGCATATGTATATTGGAAAATTGAATATTCGACCATTGATTTTTCACCTGTCTTGAAAACACCAAAAAACATCATTGTCATTTATTGTATGTTATATTATACAAGTATAGCTTTTTTATGAGGTCGATACGTGGTTATATCGACCAAACAGTAGGATATCGACCAAACTACGTCCTCAGTCGATATACTTCTGTTGGTCGATATAAACCCCATATTGACCTCATACAAAATGTTATATTATTAATCCACATTATTGACAAATATAAGGAAAATTTAGCAGGAATTAAAAATATTTGTCCAATGCTGTAACTTTTGATTTCTGTATATATATATATCACTGCATTTTTATTTTATGAATTTTGTAAACACACAAAAGCACAATGATAACATGTAACACTATTTTTTTTCCTTTAAATTCAACAAATGTGTAATTCAAATAACAATTTTATCATTTTAACATTGAAAAGTCTATCTTCTGATTTAACCACGTGGTCATGATTTGGAAAAAATTATGTTTATATTTAGTAACGTGCTGTTTGACTTGGCAAAATGTATATTTATTTTAGTAACGTGCTGTATGACCGTGCAATCTGCTATTTTCTATATTACAAAAATCGTTGACAGTGCAACCTTTGTTTATACAGTATATCATGTGATTTGGTATATACCAATCAAATTTTAAGAATGATATCAGATTAATAATATTTTAAGTTGTCACTTATAGAAACTTTATATTGCACAAGAACCAATGCAAGTTTAAATCGCACAAGAACAAAACGTTGCCATACTGTGTTAATTGTTCTTGTAACATGAATGCATTCTTTTCCTTTGATCTTTTTATGGTTTATATACCAGAGCAGCTAAGAACTACAAAATAATACACGCAGATACGAGATATTGCACACTTTAAATATGGGTTGAAGGGTTATTACTCTCAGAGCGCCGTGCAATAATCAACGACCTAGATGTGATATTGCATGACTTCATGTTACAAATCATTTATACCATGGTTCTCGTTCGATTGTTTACCCATTTAACTCGGAAAACCGTGTATAAATATTTCTTACTCTGGTTCTTTCAATACCGTTTCTCGCTCCCGGTCTCCGTCGACATGCGGACTTCAATGATAAAGATGAATCATATCTCAAATCCAGTGTTACACAACCTCTGTCCTCTTCAATAAACTTGATCCTTGTATTCTAACTGATGACGACATCACAACAAAATGAATCATATCTAAAATCCAGTACTTGACAACTCCTAGTCTCATAGATCAATCGCAGTCTTAACTTTTAGCTGATGATGACATCATAACAAACAAAATACAATTACAAACAATGAAACCATAACAGAGCTGTCATCAAGATATGGGTAAGATCAATTTACTGTTACAACTGGCATATTACTAAGACAAGTTAAGAACGTCATATCAAAAAAAAGGAATTGATTGTCAGAGAACAAATATCAGAGACTTAGCTAACATTAATAGCCAGTTAATAAAATAAAGTAACCTCATTTCAGAGTAGTCTTTATAAAAAAAATCTAGATATATAAATAATAATTTACTTCATTCGGAAAAAAAATGTTTTCAAATATTTGTTCACACAAAAAAAAGTGTAAGGTTAATCCATTGGGAAGATTAATGTGGCTTTTAAATATTTTAGAATAACAGACATATAAAGCTTATTTACTTATTTACTTATTTACTTATTTTATTTACTTATTTACTTATTTTATTTACTTATTTACTTGTTTACTTATTTTATTTACTTATTATTATAATAATAATAATATTTTTTTCAGAAACTACCCCTTTACAACGGGGGCAAACATCAGCGGGGTACCAATGTTTGCGTCTAATTATATAATAATCGCAAATAAACAACTATTATATATTAAAATTAGCATAAATCATACATGAACATTTTCATCAAAGAACAAAAAACATATTAAAGTCATTGTGATATAGGTCGTAACATATTATCACAGAATCAAATGTGTCATTCTTCATTAAAACAAAATTATATACAATGTATCACATTATTTTAATTGCACTAAATAATAAGTAAAATATGAATGACATATAAAATAAAAGAAACACAATATTAAGCGAGTTCCTGATCATCGACACATGAATTAATTAAAATAATTCGCTCTTTCATCATTTTACATAACAGTTTTTTACTGAGCTGGTCAAGCGAGAAACTAAGCTCAATGTTAAAACTAAAACAAAAGTCTCCGATCAAGAACTGCAGCTTTTGAAAGGGCGGTAACTCTGAAAACGCGAGATCCGGATAAAACGATTTTTATTAATGTTTCAATTTCTTCGAATAGTTCTTGTCTGATACCACGTAAGGTTTTGTATTCAAATAAGAAATGATGCAAGTCTTCGACCATATCGCCATCGCATATATTACACTTAGAGCTTTCACGGAGATTAATTTTAAAAAGACGTTCATTCAGGGGCAAGTAATTGGTTCTAGCTAGGAACTTCAGTCTAGAGGCCCAGAAATCATTTATACTGCATATATATGTTTGTTTCCCTTGTGAAATATTATATGTGTTATAGTTTGATAGACTGCTCATTTTCAGTCTCCTAGATAATTCTTTATCTTGAACTGCTTTTCCGAAAAAATGTTTAAAAATGTTTGTATTAAAATTTCCATAGTAGTAATGGTCTAATCGTATTGACTGGAAAATATTTTTCATATAATTTACATACTTCCATTCCACACATTCAGAATTTTTTAGTTCCATGAATACAATTTTGCATAACCTGTGAGCCGGAAGTTCATCAAATCTTGCAAAATAATTAACTTTTAATTTTGTGTGTGTGTGTATGCATGTGTTTCTGAAAGGCATGCATATTGTCTACGATTTTGTTGACAAATTTTAACTGTCCATAAATGATTTGTTTAAGCTATCATTAAACAGTTATGCTGCAAAAGATACGATTGGTGTTCATTTTTTGACAAAAAAGACCCAAAACTATCATTATCGGAATTATTGTCCAGGATGACAAAAATTCAAAGTGAAAGTAACAGCGCCACCTATAAAAAACGGAAATTCGGAACTCTCGGGGTTTTAGCTTTTAGGTAAGGAAAATACTGTTAAGATTCAAACACTTCAAATTGTCACGCTCGTTTAATGTTATTTTAATATTATCTTTTCGTAGCGTATTCGCCAATAATTCAGTGTTTAATCTTCATTTTATGAAGGTCAGTAAGGAAAATGACAATAATGTTGGGTATGAGAAATTACAATTGTGGTAGACAATATGCCTTTAAAAATGATGAAATGGATATACAATTACAATTGCAATAATTAACTATGGCTTCATATGTGTAATAAAAACGTAGATATGCTATGTCTGGGGGAGATTGAATAATTAGATATTTCTGAAACTATAAATTACAGTGCCGAAACACTACTGGGCAAATATATCCCATTGGGAACTAGAAGTCCATCATCAGTGCTAACTACTCGGAGATAGTAATAAAAACGTATATATCTAATTTAATGCGCACGACACGTGTCTAAAATAGGAAAAAAAGAAATCTTACCCTTAAATAAAAAAAATAAAAAAAAATAAAAATTATTCGGTAAATTGTTAATATGCAAATTATGTACAAGTATATATTACTATCAATGTTTTATATAGAAATATTGCTTTATGATAATTTACAATTGATCTATTTGTAGAGAAAAATAAATCAACTGACGAAAATGGGAGATAATGGCTTTAGAGTCTCTTGATAGAATAACCAGTGATTTTCTATTTAAATCAAAAGAATTTAAAATTACATGTCAACTGACTTGAGAAGTCATTGAAACAGTATAATGGTCTTCACGGAATTAAAAGTGCAGTCCCTCAACAGTTGTATTCAAAAGTGTTGATACTATGTAAATACATACTAAGAAAGAACTTTTATAAATCTAATATTATAAATCTGACAACTCGTGTCACTAAGATTACATATATTTTGCTTATTGGAGCTCTGCTCGCCCAGTTACATGTGATAGTTGGGATTTTACTTACATGTGGGAAATAACATATAACCGCATCCTTTTACTGAGAGTAGAGGTTTTGATAGCCCCCGCCATCATTAGATGTTGGAATTGTTCTGACAGCGTGTTATTTTTTTCGTTATATAACTTCAGGTTAAGCAAAATAGAACACCTGTTTTTCTAAAACTGTAATTAATGCCAACCCTGTTTCCTGGCTCACTCATTTAGAGCATCTTGTTGTTATTTATGCTTCATTAACGCATTTATTATTTTCGCGTTTGTTTTAGATTAATAATCTATCATCTTGCTTATATTTCTGTTTTGATGCAAAACCTTAACAAATTAATAGATTCAACATTTACACGTTCAAACGGATACTCTTGGGACTGATATTTTTGTGCGAATATACAGGTGTTCGAATTACACAGAAAGTGATATGTCATGTATATATTCGTTAGGAGTGTAATATGTCATGTACATGTATATATTCGTTAGGAGTGTAATATGTCATGTATATATTCGCTAGGAGTGTAATATGTCATGTATATATTCGTTAGGAGTGTAATATGTCATGTATATATTCGTTAGGAGTGTAATATGTCGTGTATATATTCGTTAGGAGTGTAATATGTCATGTATATATTCGCTAGGAGTGTAATATGTCATGTATATATTCGTTAGGAGTGTCTATTTTGCCGCTGTTTATATGATTTTTTTTTATTACATTTAGCTTACCCTTCAGGATCATCTGAGTCCCCCTCTGGGTTTTTTGTAGGGTTCATGGTGTTCGGTCTTTTGTTTTCTGTGTAGTATTTTGCTTGTCCTTTTGTCCCATTCATATTGCATGAATAACAATGTGGTACCCAATCTATTTCATTGAGGTTAAAATAATGTTATTTGTAAATGAATTTATATTTTTATGCTGCTTTTATATTGTTATTCAATCACTTGGAATCCTGGGTCAGCGTGATATATGTTAACAGGCAGACAAAGACTATAAAGAAATAAATAAAAAGAAGATATCATTTGCATATCAAGAGTGTAACTAGTTCTAAAAGATCAGCTAAAATCAAGTTTAAAATAATTTCTTCTACGCCATTTCCCATTCCAGTTGTAAAAAGTAAAACTTCATCAATTATATATTTTTTATGAAGCAAGAACGACGTATATTTCCCTACAATATTGATTGGTTTCCCCAACATTGACGAAAACCAAAGAAAAGTATGACTGTTAGAATTCTAATTGCCGATATATTGTACCAGTAAGTATAACAAAAACGATGTTCAACAGTTGTAATACATTTCCGATTATGTTGTCGTTTTGTCTAAGCAATAGAACGAAACCCGAATTGAATATTTCACAAAATGTTGCCGATTTATATAGATATTTTACATCTTTGTCAAATCATATATACAAAAACATGAAGCATATATCGAGCTTTTAATTCTGTTTAAATGAACACTCTGGTCTGCATGTGTTAAAAGTAAAGGAATATTTACGCTGGTAGTATTTTACTCCCAAATGCCTTTACGGTGGTACCATACACTTCAGGTAAAATTTGATCCACTGTAATAAATATCAAACTTTTAACAAATTCCAACCAACAGACTCAGAGCTATAAATTCACTAGCCACATAGCAGCTTTTCTCTCTGTGGGTTTGATCACCGAGATGCTTGAAATCTGCATGCAAACATCATATGATCAAAACGTTCAACTGATTTTAAAGAGTTATCTCCCTGTAGTGTATGGTACCCCCTTAAGTTACTTGTAGGTGTTAGGCGTATTTTGTTTAACACCAATTATTCCACAAACGCATCGTGTACACGAAATTAAATATCTTCGTTCTTTTGCTACAGAAAATTATATATAGCATCCCTTACTACTATATTATCATACATTTTGTACTATGCGCTTTGGAAAGTTCCTCGGTCGGTAGATCGTAATATAGCGTGATACATGTACATAGCATCTTTCTGTGAATTACCAACGATTGAATTTAATTACATACCATCAAATAAATTACATAAATTTCAAACAATTCAATTAAGTCAATAATTACAAATTACCAATAATTAAAGGCATAGTGTCTACCAAAATCGTAATTTTTCATACCCAAAATTATTGTCGCTTTCCGTACTGACCTTCATAAAATGAAGATTAAACCCCGAATTATTGGCGAATACGCTCCAAAACGTTAAGATTCAAACAACATTAAACGAGCGTGACAATTTGAGGTGTTTGAATCTTAACAGTATTTTTCTTACCTCAAAGCTAAAACCCCGAGAGTTCCGAACTTCCGTTCTTTATAGGTTGTGCTGTTACTTTCACTTTGAATTTTTGTCATCCTGGACAATAATTCCGTTAACGGTAGTTTTGGGTCTTTTTTGTCAAAAAAAAAAAGAAAAAAGAACACCAATCGTATCTTTTGCAGCATAACTGTTTAATGATAGCTTAAATAAATCATTTATGGACAGTCAAAATTTTTCAACAAAATGGTAAACAATATGCCTTTAATAACAAATGGAAATATATACATTATATATTTATATAAAGAGATACGTTTGTTAAAAGTTTTCAATTATAGTTTGAAGCTTGTTATGTGTAAATAGAATTTTGGTTGTGTTGTAACACAATTTATTGTCTTCTCTTTGTATGTTTTAAGTTAATCAATTGATATAATACATAATTATAGTATTATTTGTAAATGGCATGCTTATGGCGAGGTGTACTCGATGCAACTTTGTGTGATAAAGTTTGTCTGTGATCTACGGCAGGTCGTTGGTTTCCTCTGAGTCATCCGGTATACTCCACAAATAAAACTGACTGCCATGATTCTACAAAAATATTGTTGAAAGTGACGTTAAGCACCATAAGCCTAGCAGCCCTTTGTAAATGGTATTCACAGGAATGACAGTCCGTTAGTGTATACTCATATTATCCTTTTCCACTTCATTGACATATAAACATATAACAAGGTTATGGCTTTATATTTAGGATTATTTTTAGTTTTCTGCATTGTGTTTTGTAGATCATTGTTTGTCCTTTTGTTCTTTTTCTTTTGGCTATTGTATTGTCTCCCCTTCTTCGATTTGATTCTTCTGATTGCTCATTTAGTATCATCAAACGTTTCTTGTGGTTTTATATGTAGGATTATTTTTTTAGTTTTCTGCATAGTGTTCTGTCGATCATTGTTTGTACTTTTTCCCTTTTTCATTTAGCCATTGTAATATGAAGAGTTTGAAGATACCAAAGGGGCAATCAGAATCTGTATATCGAAGAAGAACAGACAACACAATGGCCAAAAGATAAAGTACAAAAGGACAAACAACGATCTACAAAACATACATATAAAACTAAAGATCGAGTAACACGAACCCCACTAAAACCCGGGGATGAACGCATGTGCTCTGGAAGGGTAAGCAGTTCCCGCTCCACTAGTGGCACCCGTCGTGTTAATCTAGTTACAAACCCGGTAATAAATCGTGAATGAAGAAGGACCGTGAAGTGTTTACCACAAGTGGAACATATCCGTGGTCATTTGTGACACAGATATTCCATAACGGTCAACCAAGTCATGGTGGCGACCGTAACATTTTCGAAGTAATGACCTCAACTTTACCAAAAAGAAAGCCTTGGTTCAGTAACTTCCTTGTTAGCAGCAACCCTCTATCAAGAAAATCCTGATAGGAACCACAAGTTCTGGAATATCGTATCATCTGAGATATACATACTCCATATGCAGGTGCTTCTGGAATGTTGCTACTTATAAATGGAAAGTTCACAATGGGAAAATTGAAATCATCTCTTTTGTCGTAAAGTTTCGTTCTTAACCGACCCTCACTGTCGATTTCGAGGTGTAGGTCAAGGTATGAAGCAGACCTTTCTGTATATGTGGTATCCTTTATTTCAAGCTCAATGGAATGCGATCAACAAAATCATCAAACCTAGAATTATTTAGTGAAAGGACATAATCTATATAGCGGAACGTGAAATTATATGTTCTGCTCAAATTTACTGCTTCTTCTCACACCTTTGTCGTAATTGATAACTCCAAACGTTGTTGCATAATAATTATGACAATACTATAAAGAAAATTATACATATTACATAACAACGTGACTTTCTTGATATAATCATGTTAATGTTTCTGTTATGAATAGTCTTCCGTGAAAAGTATTCCAAGACTTTCTTCGTATATCTAGACTGTGTGTTTTTATGATCTTGTAGCCAAAGGAATTACGCTATTAGTTTCTTATCAAGACTACGTATTATATATAATCCCTTTGCAAATAGTATTCCCTTATTGTCTTATCATATCCAGACTGTCTTTGAAATATAATCTTCTTGCCAATCCATTGCATTATTATTTTCTTAATCATTACATTGTATGCATGAACATTGAAATTGAAATAGGCCTTTACCTAATCAGACCAACAATGAATGAGGAATTCTCCAAGATTTTACCTGAAATTTGAATTGCAATTAAATCTAAGAAGCTTGATATAATTACTATATTCTTGTTAATAAAAGGAACGATATATTCTTTGAATTGAAACTTGTCTTCAAAATTTTTTTTTTCTGTTATTATACATTCTTAACCCATGCGCAGTTCTATGTGCATTAAGTATCATGATGCTAAACTCAAATCAATATAGGGATGTTCGCCGTGATGTCACAGGCTTGAGAATTTACCTGTGTGGTTGGCAGGAAATCAAAAATTTCGATTGTCTTTCAATGAAGGCTCAACTTTAAATTGTCATTATTATTTTGTTATTTACGATAATTTAATAATTATTTCAGAAATGAAAATTATATAGCAATAATTAATTCACATCGAAGGTTTGATAAAAATATTCAGAATAAAAAGATTGGAAATTCGATCTTGTTTTATTTAGTTTTAAAGCGTAAAAATGCATTATTTCATATTAGAATTATGAATTTATCATATCAAAATTAAAAAATGTAAACTGACAGAAAAAATACGAATTTTCTTAAGTCTCTAAAACAATTAACANATCAGACCAACAATGAATGAGGAATTCTCCAAGATTTTACCTGAAATTTGAATTGCAATTAAATCTAAGAAGCTTGATATAATTACTATATTCTTGTTAATAAAAGGAACGATATATTCTTTGAATTGAAACTTGTCTTCAAAATTTTTTTTTTTCTGTTATTATACATTCTTAACCCATGCGCAGTTCTATGTGCATTAAGTATCATGAGGCTAAACTCAAATCAATATACACTTTTTAAGAATTTTTTTTTATTTCCATTGTCATGAAAAAGAAATGTTTCAACAATATCTCCTTTTTCAGAAATAACTTTACAATCTATTACATAATCAGTAGGGTATCTGAAGGATACTGTATATGTAGTTATTTTCGCACGGAATGAGCATGGAGCGCTGTGAATTTGCAAGTTTTTTTAATCAAACTGTTTGTGTGTGGTAAAATATGCGAAAACTTTTAGCAAGAGAGAGAAATGAGAAATGAATACACGGGTGGTATTGAGAAGGATATATAAAGAAACATTATTCAGATCAACTGGTGATAAATTGGAATCAAACAGGTATAAAAATGATTTTAATTCTTAAAACAAAATAAATAATGAGACGGATTTGCATAAGCCATAGTTAATAAGCAAGAAAGGATTAGCTTGTTTCCGAATCATTTTATATTTTGTGCTATATTATTTCATGTAATAAATAAATAGATATGTTCAAATTAAATTATAAGATGACATACATTAATTCTGATATCAAGATTTACATTTTAAAGAAACAAATAATCCACATTTGGCCTTTGGATGAGTGATCTGTGTTTAAAGTAAAGGAAGGAATATTTTAGCTATGTCTTTTCTTTCTCCTATCACCGTCATGACTTTTATCAGACTTGACTTTATGTATGAGTAATACGGTGGGTGTCTTATAAAAAGAAGCAGGAACTTTCTACTCGTGGCGAGCACCAGGATTCATCCCCTGTTTGTGGTGGGGCTCCTGTTGTTCATCTTTTCAGTGTATTTTTTTTTTTTTATCTACGCAGTGTCTCTGGATTGTCAATTCTTGATTGCCCCTTCGATTTCTCTAACGTTTCTTTGCCGTCTATCATAACAGCTTCGTGCTTAGTGAAAGAGCATCAAATAACAGATCTATTGTCTTGTGACAGAACAAACACGACCGTTCACCCACACAGGTAAATATCTGATCATAGATTATTGTTACCACCACTTTGAGAATATTTCAGTTACATCGTTCTGGTCTATTGTTAGAGCAGAGGAATTTGGAAAAACCAGAAAAATCTGCAAACCTTCATAGCACAAAATTATATACAAAATACCTCACTATAGGCGGGAGTCCAACTGGAATAGCTTAATTGTCTGAATAACGACGATAGAGATGTGTACCAAGTACCATAAATCCAAAGATACACTTTTTATCAATATAAGTATACTTTGATTTACAAATCCATTTCACAGTCCAAATTGTACCAAGTCCTTTGCCACTATTATAAAAGTTATGGCAAAACTTATTGATAAAGACCAAGAATACTACGCACTGAAAATAAAGATATTATTACCTCATTTCGTCCCAAATGAGGAGATTGGAAGAAACACCAAGGAGGAAAAAAAAACGCAAAACACATAACCATTATCCAAAATTTGGAAACATTTGAAAAGTCAAAAGAGAAATAACAAAAACACTAACAATTGTACGAGGTGACACAAAACAGAAAACTTAAGATTGAGTAATACGAACTATGCTGGAAAAAACTAGGGTGAACTCAGGTGCTCTGAGTGGATGAGAAGTTCCTCCTCAACTAGTGAAACACGTCATATAATTTCTCATTACTGATATAATACTCTTGATAAAATAAATCAGAACGAAGGATCTAAGAAAGAAAAGTAAGTTTATATTGGGTATATTGTAATGTATGCATGTATTTCATTAGACCACTCTTAGGGGCCGTCGTGATCGTGATCGCGTGGTAGTTAGATTTACAACTACCTATGCAATCAGTGCCTATCACCACCAAAGTTGTGAGTTCGAATCACACTCAGGCGGGATATACAATGTACTATATGCAACATTATGTGATAATGTGATAATTAAGTTTGTCAGTGACTTGCGGCAGGCCGGTGGTTTTCTCCGGGTACTCCAGTTTCCTCCACCAATAAAGTTGACCGCCACGATGTTGAAAGTGGCTTTTACCACCATAACTCTAACCCCCTAGCCCATGGGACCACTCCGTTATAGTGATATCAACAGCATGCTACATTTTTTTCACACTAGCCCATGGGACCACTCCGTTATAGTGATATCAACAGCATGCTACATCTTTTTCACACTAGCCCATGGGACCACTCCGTTATAGTGATATCAACAGCATGCTACATCTTTTTCACACTAGCCCATGGGACCACTCCGTTATAGTGATATCAACAGCATGCTACATCTTTTTCACACTAGCCCATGGGACCACTCCGTTATAGTGATATCAACAGCATGCTACATCTTTTTCACATTTGAATTCATGTGTATTTTGATAGATTAAATTCTATACCATCGCTTTTACTTATTACTGTTATCGACTAAATACTCTTGTTCCGTTTCCTGCATTATCACGATACAAATTGGGGCAAAATAGTAGGCCAGTCAGCCAATCATGTGTCTCCATCGGATCAATTGAGGAAGCTTCATTAGGAAAGAAGTGATCAGTTTGCTACAGATGTCAAACCGGAGCTTTTCCCCCACCCTCCTAAAGAAAATCGATCGATTTGTCCATGATAAGAAATTGATTGATAATGAACATGTTTAAGACAAACACAGTGTACCAAATTCAGAAGAGATATTGGAGAAAATAGGAAATTTGACTACAAAGCAAATTTTAGAAAACACCGATAGAGCAATCAATAATGAATAATCCAGGAAAAAAAACGGGGAACATTTGGCACAATACAAAGAACAAAGACAAACGACAACACAGAAAGCTAATTGTTCTCTTAGTCAATGTCTTTTCTGTTGATAGAGGAAAGAACAATCTA
Source organism: Gigantidas platifrons (assembly GCA_002080005.1). Taxonomy (NCBI): domain Eukaryota; kingdom Metazoa; phylum Mollusca; class Bivalvia; order Mytilida; family Modiolidae; genus Gigantidas; species Gigantidas platifrons. Next base: position 331,480 of record MJUT01043854.1, on the reverse strand, counting down.
CGTAATAGGGAAAAGATCCCCCGAACGACACCATGACCATAAAGGTAAAACAAGCAAACACAAAAGCTCCGGACAACACAGGGTTAGGGTCATTGTGTTTAATGCAACTTTCAACACTGTTCTAACTGTATTGTAGTGGTCATTTTCATAAGTTGAAGAAACCAGAGTACCCGGAGAAAACCACCGACCTGCCGTAAGTCACTCGCAAACTTTAGCACATACATGTAATTGTGTATCGAGTATATATCGTCATGAGTTGAATTCGAGCTCACAACAATAGTGGTGATAGGCAGTGATTGCATAATTAGTGGAGAATCCAAGTACCATACGATCATGACCACGATGGCACCGGATAACAATGGAAAGCGGAAGTAAGACCACGTGCAGCGTAAAGGTTGATGATTTAAAACAAACCAAATGTAATAGAGGACATTTGACCGACGTTTTATTCAAACACCAAACCAAACGGTTATTGTTAAATCAATTACATTTCTGAAATGGACCACTTTGTCAACAAAATATACAACAGCACATATATGTATAATATATAGTTTTTAATATGTTCTCATAAATGATATGATCAAGAAAACAAATACAAATGATTTAATAAAAATGGTTTTTTTAATAATTAGAAAATCTAACATTTATTTCAGACATATCTTTAATTCTTTCGAAATCGCTATAGCATAGGTACAATAGGTGTGAACATTGACCACATTGTCCAATCCGATTGGTTGATTTGATGGTCATGTGACTTAGTTTCTTAGTATTGTTATACAACACAATGATAATTTAATATATCTACCATGATGACTGAAATACTTGTGTAAACTGTGGTGCATACATACTGTATATTAATGCTGAGATATTTTCATTACATATTGTTCTTCTGATTCTGAAGACATACATAATCAAATCTGCATTTTCTGTGTATTCAGAGTTTTTTCCCTTTACAAATTGGAAAAGTATTCCTGCTCCACTAGTGGCACCCGTCGTGTTAACCTAGTTTCTTACTATTGCTATATTATACAATCATAATTTAATATATCTACCATGATGACTGCAATACTTGTGTAAACTGTGGTGCCTACATACTGTATATTAATGCTATAATATGTTCATCACATATTGTTCTGCTGATTCTGAAGAAATACATAGTAAAATCTACATTTTTTGTGGATTCAGAGTTTTTTCGCTTGTAAATTGTAAAAGTATTTATTTATTTATTTTATTTGTATATTTCGTTTTAAGTATTTCGTCTCGCGTTCTCAAGGTGGGAACATATTCCAAAAATAGTACATATAACATTAGAACAGCAGGGGCAGATCCAGGATTTAAAGTTAGGGGAGGGGCGCACAAAAAAAATCGCGCCTAGCGGAGGAAGTCGCGAAAATTTTTCGGGTATTTCGTGTGAAAAATCACGATTTTACGCAAAAAAATCTTTTTTTTCAATTTTAGGGCGCCTCCCCCCCTGGATCCGCCCCTGAACAGTTCGTGTATATATATAATGTATTTAATTGCTATACCTATACCTCTGGTATATGTCAAATGTCAAGAAATCCTACGTATCGGATTTTAATAGTTAGTGGCGTTATATAAGAGCTATAATAAGCCTTCCAGCCATGTATATAATTATCACCAATAATAAACACTTATACGTAATAATCGATAGGAATATATCCGAATGTATTGTTGATTTCCAGTTTCCGAATGACGACTACCTGTACATTAAACGGCAGATAAGTATAGTTTCCTTGACTGATGCCGTCAAACGTATGCTATTCTCAGTAGATTTCATTCTACTTAACGCCAACACGATTAACGTGTAAACGTTCTACGATTCACTGTTTCATCTGGAATCGATCAATCATTCTAATATGACGTCCTTCACACGCTTTGAGTCCAAACCCGTGGTAAAATTAATATATATACCCACACCCATTGTAATTTATGACGTCATCGACAATTTATAACGATATTTTACCAAATTTTACATACTAGAATCGAAATAATTCATGGAAGCCATATGTATATATTGTTTTTACCACGGGTAGGCCATTATGTCAGCTTTTTAACCCTCGCTAACGCTCGGGGTAAAACTTCGTGACAAAAAGGCCTACCCGTGGTAAGAACAATATATACATATGGCTTCCATGAATTATTTCTTAAATATATATATATATATATATATAAAGCGTGTTCGATATTTTTTTAAATAAAGTAATTCATCGAATATCATCATTATTAGCAGATAATGAAGTATGTTCAGCTTTTTCCCAAACAGCTAAAACACAATGAATTTAGGACTGCTTAAATCAGAAAGCATTTCAGAGTTAAAATAAAATTGCTGAAACAGCAATAGAAATGATACTTCTAAAACATTTTCCCGTGTTTAAATGAAATTTAAATGTATTTTATAAACTTATTTTTGCTACCCTGGGCTACTTAGTTTGATGTAAAGCAGGGTTCGTTCAATAAACTATATAGTAAAAAATTTTTATTTGTAGTTGTACAGTTGAAGACATGATAATAAGTAATACACCTCAGACCATCATTTGACTAGCTATGGATATTAATACATCATTACTAGCGATGTGAATATCCAGGGATTAAAACATTTGTCTACGTTTATGCCATTATAGACGTTCTCATAAAAGAAACTCATTAAGACCTCGTTTTAACTAAATAATCAACTGATATGTGTTCTGATGTTAATAGCTATGCTGCAGATAAAAGATACATTCAATTGATACAAAATAAATACAACACTTTCGGAACAGTTTAAAGTTCCATTCGAACAATGGTAGAAAGAGGCAATATCGGTACCCCCTAAACACACATACATGTATACATTACCACTCATCATCAATTCACACAAACACAGTTACATTAACATATTGATACACATATACACACTAGAGTAATGATACAGTACTGATACGTGTATGTGTATAATTTGATAGTATTTACAGGAAGAACGTTATGTTTGAAATAGTGGAATCTATACCAAAAACTGTATCAATTATAAACACGTTGAATTATATGAGCCCATCAACACATTGATAGTAGATGTTCACGTTGAATTATCTGATCCTATCAACACATTGACAGTAAATGTTCACGGTTAAGTATTGGATCCTATTAACACAGTGAGAGTAAATGATTTTCACGTTGAATTGTCTGAACCTATCGAGAAATTGACCGTAAATACTCACGTTGAATTATCTGAACCTATTAACAGTTGATAGCAAATGTTTCACATTGAGTTATTTGAACCAATAAATAATTGATATAAAAGGTTCACAGTGCGTTATCTTAATCTAATTGGCAGCGAACGTTCATGTTGATATATCTGAACTTATGAGACAAATTGGCCTGAAATGTTTCACATCAAGTTATCTCAATCTAATTGAAAGTGAACGTTCATGTTGATAAATCTGAACATACACAAATGTAGAGAAAAATTGACTGTAAACGTTCACATTGATATATCTGAACATATAGACGCATTGACAGTAAACGTTCACATTGAGTTATATGAATCTCATTGACAGAGAACGTTCACATTGAGTCATCTGAATCTCATTGACAGAGAACGTTCACGTTGAGTTATCTGATTCTCATTGACAGAGAACGTTCATATGGTTATAGCTGAACCTGGAGGCAAATTGACTGTAAACGTTCACATTGAGTTATCTAAATCTCATTGAGCTATCTGAATCTCATTGACAGAGAGCATTCGCATTGAGTTATCTGAATCTCATTGACAGAGAACGTTCACTTTGAGTTATCTGAATCTCATTGCCAGAGAATGTTCATATGGATATAGCTGAACCTGGAGGCAAATTGACTGTAAACGTTCACATTGAGTTATATTAATCAAATTGATAGAGAACGTTCACATTGATCTATCTGAACCTGGAGACAAATTGAAAATGAACGTTCACATTGAGTTATATGAACCTGAAGACAAATTGCAAGTGAACGTTCACATTGAGTTATCTGAATATAAATGGCGGTGAACGTTCACATTAAATTATCTGAACCTATCAACACATTCAACAGCAAAGGCAGCAAATTGGTGGTTAAAATAAATTTTGATTGTTAATCCTTTACAACATATACGAGTTCCGTACGTCGTGCCAGCATTTGTCGAATCTATTAATAGTTTACCCTGTGTAGAACATCTCTTTTCTAAGTCTGCTGATCTAGCCTGCAAAAAGAAAAAAAAACATGGAGTATAACAGAAAATATAGATGCGAAATATTTTAATTTAGAATTAAGTGACCGGTTCGGATGTCTGACTCTACCATATTTACCTTATGCAATTAGAAAATGAAATTGTAAACAGTGATAGTCAATGAAAGTTTTGAAAATACTATTAGGCAATCAGAAGCCGTAAATCGAAGGAAAACAGACAATACAATGGCCAAAAGAAAACAGATAAAAAGGCAAATAATAATCTACATAACACTCCATGGAAAACTGAAGATCGAGCAACACGAATTCCACTAAAAATCGGGGGTGGCCGGAAGGCTAAACAGTTCCCTATCCACATCATCAAAACAACCACCTCTCAATGATTTATTAAGGTAGGTTAAATGTGTATACGTTCATATATTGAGAACCCAATACGTTTATATATCTAAGTATGATATACACAGTAGATGTTATGCCTTACAACACATGATGTAAGTAATTAAGACAGAAAATCAACCTGAAACTCAAGTAAACATCAAAAGCTAAGCAAAAGAGGTTTATATTTGTGTTCCCCATCCTACATTAACCATCATGTCCTCAAAGATAACCTTATGCTTGCAATCTGATATCATACAATAAATATTAATCATATCAATATTAGTTCGTACATAATGTGCATGTTTATGGTTTATGGTGTTTAACACTACATTCAGTCATATCGCGGAGGTAAGTTTTATTGGTGGAGGGAACCGGAAGACCCGGCGAAAACCACTGACCTTCCGCAAGTCACTGACAAAATTTATCACATTTATGCATTGTAGCTTCTTCAATATTATATGGCCAAAGCCTGGAATGTTAAAATATTTATTACATTTATGCATTGTAGCTTCTTCAATATTATATGGCCAAAGCCTGGAATGTTAAAATATTTATTACATTTATGATATGAATATATTGAATACATCGAAGATATCGACAGAATCAAACGACACCTAATAACACAAGGCGTCAATCACTGTAATATACATTGTAACTATTTGCTATTGGACAGTCAGATATTGAATATTTAACATTTTAGCATACAACTTCATCAATACAGACATTCGCGAAATTTCTTATGTAAGTCTTGAGGGAAAGACTTTCAGTTATGTGTTTTCAGAATAAAATAATCTCTTATTGTTCTGCAGATACCAAAATATAAAGTCGGGTACTTTATATGTACGTTAAGCTTATCAAAATTGAAAATGTAAAAAGGCTTTACGTACATATACTTCTATAATATTAGAACAAAAATTGCTACAATGGTACACTGAATTAACTAAGGAATATTCAAAACATTATAAGGGTGTTGAACGCCACAGTAGATAAAAACTAGAATATTTCCACTCATTGTCTTTAGACAAATCCGATTAAAAAATAATCAAGAGTAATTTTTCATGATAAGGTATATTTAGTGATCAATGCATTTTTAGATTGTAAAGAGTTTCTTTCCTCAATAAGCCAAACAATGTAGGTTGACCATGTTCGAACCACCTGAATTCACCATGGTTTTTGTTTGTTTGTTGAATTCCTGTTGCTCAATCTTTAGTTTTCTGTGTAGTGTTTTGTTTTGTAGATCATTGTCTTTTTGTCCTCTTTCTTGTGATCATTGCAGTTCATGTCCTTCTCCAATTTACGGTTTCCAACCCCCCCACCCCCCCCCATCTTTGGCGTCTTTAAATTGTTCTTCGAGTATTCTATACTTAGATTTGTTTGGGGGTGGGGATTACGTTACACTATGTATCTCCACAAAATGCCATAGTTATTTATTTTTCCATAATATAAACATAAAATCCATCATAGGTAAATAAACATTACTTATTAATGTAGATAATGTATATACAAAACATTGCATTGCTAAAATAGCACTACTAATGAATTTATTGCTCTCCTCATTGCAAGGGCAGATGGAACCATTAGAAATATTTTCCAACAATGGTCCCACAAGGCTATAGGCGTCTTATTACAAATCTGTAGTCTGTATATGGAGATGGATGACGTTTGATCTCTTTTTATTCTAAACCACTGATGTACCATAGTATGCTTTATGTATTTTGCCCCTGAGAATTTAACAGAAGTTGGTTAATTATGCAACAGCAGTTATGTCGAATTATACTTCCTTCATTTCTGAAAATTGTTCCCTAGAAACCAACAGACCAATGCAGAATTTTGTCTTGATTACATTTTCATTTGGTAATATTTGCATGCATCATTCGTTATTCACTAAAATAATAGCAGCAGCATATGTCAAATAACAAATATAGAATTGTTATTGTTTTTTGTTAAATAAAAGAAAGAGAAAACCGAAGGGGCAATCAAGAACGGACAATCCAGAGACATTGGCAATTGTGGGCATACAAGTCACAGTTCGAAGATAAACACAACACAACACAGAAGACTAAAATGATGAGCAACAAGGACCCTACCAAAAACCGGCGGTAAATCCTGATTCTCACGAAGGATAAGAAGTGCTTGCCTCTTATAAGACATCTGCCATGTTACTCACTGGATGACAAACAAAAGAAGAAAAAAACCACAACTGTTGTTTCAGTTTTTGAAAGAGAAAGGTAAATGCTTGTCAAATATATTAATATGTGTTGAGAACTCTTTTTTTAAGCTCTTCCATGATGAAAATATGGAAGTGTATCAGTCTACGATGGAATCATTAAGTATTTTTAATGTTAAGTTCGCATATGGAAGCACCTAGCCGCGAAATTCAGAACACTCAAAAAGTACATCGCATGACAGCACATAGCCATGAATTTCAGAACTCCAAAATGTGCATCGAATATGAGAGCACCTAGCCACGAAATTCAGAAATCCAAAAAGTACATCGTACATGATAACACCTAACCATGAAATTCAGAATTCCGAAAGGTTTAAAATAATTTGCATGGGAAGCATTGAATATGTTATTAGAATTTACTCCATGAATTGTCAAATAATATTTCGTTTTTCATGAATCCACGAAAATCTATACCTCCGAAATAACGAGAATTAGTGAATTCAGATTATAATGCATCTTTAAACGCTTAATATGTCTATATGTTTTCTTCTGTTTCATCGATTAGATTCTAAAAATACAAAAGAATTAATGCTTACTGTAAGTATTGGATTTCAAACACATTTCCTTGAGGGAGAATTCAGTGGTGGAGTATGACTAGACAGAAGAAAAAAATAATATCTTTTCAGAACAACCTGTTTTTGATTTGATTATATTAAAGATAGAAATATTTATCCTTTGGCTCGATGAATAAACAACAATCTTGCATTGTACAAAATTTATTTTCTGAAATTATTAATTTCTGCTCATTTTTACTAATTTTTGCCATAAACTTTCAAACTCTACAATTTAATTATACTTTAGAGGTGTGTCTTTCTCGAAAGAATTCCATGACCCGTATTAATTAAAGATTAACATTGATATGTACCCTTTTCAGGGACCATTTCAGCCCTTGCATGTGTATTAATTACAACCACATCGTAAGGGAATTGGGAAACTCCATAGAAACAAATGCCAAACTAGAAACAACCACAGAGTAGGCCTACATGTATGTAACGTTTGGTCTGAGAAAATATAATAGTGTCCATTGTCAACTTTCATACATGGCATATAATCTTGATGCCACACTAGATCAGAGTGTGAGGATGTGGAGGATAATATCTATTATTTATATGTATGTCCTCTTGACATTCATCAAAGCATTCAGGGCTGTCAATATTTTTCAAGTCTACCAGTACATCACTATTTACAGGCGGTACTCTGTATTAAAAGTTTGACATTTTCATGAATATCTTATACAATACCCTTAAAATCAGGAGGTACCAAATACCATTTTAAACGTATAAAAGTACCCGATTCCGTCCCTTATTAAAAGTCCTGAGTATTGTTTTGTTTGCCAACTAAACAAATGGGTTCAGGTAAGATGAGAGGTGATTGTCCATTTTGTTGATATTGGTTGAATTGATGACCATCACTGTTTAAAATTTCATTTTCATCAAATGATTTACTGATATATAAAATTTTGAGATTCTTTGAAATTGCTTCCTATATCTACATGTATATCATGATCAAAACATTGAAGCAACTTCTTCGGTCCATAATTGTTAATCAAGAAATAGTATAGAAAACAAAAATCGTTGAATTGCAGTGAATAATAGACAGATAACTCACATGTTATATATTACCATTATTAATTGCATGTTCATCATAGTCAAGCATTACAAAATAAATCAACAATTCACCCCTTACAGTCAACAATCATCAACACTAATTCTCATTCATCATCCTTAGACAACAATAATCCCAGAATCTAAAGTCAACAATAAATCACCACTCCTCTCTTGTTGCCATTGTATCTCCTTGTATAGTCTATTGGGCGGCCACATCGACAGTGTTGCAAATATTCATCATAGATAAAGGTCCACCAGATGTTACTGAGACGGCACTGGTAACTGCATGACACAAAACGGTACCAGCGGCGCAAATGTAACCGACTTTATGTGTAATTTTAATTCTAATATTTTTATTCGATCTTAACGTTCCACTATAATTCTTGTGCGACATATAGTTTCACCCATATCCCGTTTTCCAAATCAACAACAATATCAGAGGAGAGTCCAGAGAACGTGTCATTGTCAATATAATATATCGTAGTGGCGAGAGCAAAATAAATCCAGAAAAGATTGATTTTTGGAACCGGACTATTTGGTGTAATATGTGTTTTTAATATGCTCCTTGTTCCAATATTAAATTATAAAAACAAGAATTTACTGTGTACAAAGGACACTATGTTAGGCCAAATAATATAGACGAATACACATCTTGACTAATTATCCTACGAAATATGAAAGCTATCGGACAAACGACAAAGTGAAAGTGGGACGGACGAACGAAAAACTATCGTAAATGTGGAGAATAAAAAACAAATCACGGACGCTATACCTTTATCAATACACATTTAAAAAGTGATAGGAACAAATCCATTCCGTCTCCATATGACATACAGTGAAGGCGAAAAATACCATAACTATTGAAATATTTAAACCAAAGGTATGTCGATATGTACACATCAATGTAGTGGTAAATAATTTATGCAATACGACAGTCATAACCATATTAAACATTTGCGTTCCAATGAAAACACTTATACATTGAAGAAAAAAGAAGCGTCATAATTTTGATTTAAAACTAAATCTACAATATAATCGATTTTTCATTTACTAGAACCCAAGTATGTTAAAATAAGAATTAAATAGGATTAAAACGTAGTGAGGAATCGATAACACAATATTCCCTTTGAGTTTCTATATATTAAATTCCATAAAGGGCCATTTGAGGTGAAGTATGATTGTCCGTTTTGTTGATGTTGGTGGATTTGTTGACCACCACTGGTTAAAACATAATCATTAGAGACAGTCACATTAAAATCCGTAAATAATAACATCTGTATCTCCACATGGTGTCAATCACCACTGGTTAAAACATAATCATTAGAGACAGTCACATTAAAATCCGTAAATAATAACATCTGTATCTCCACATGGTGTCAATCAAATATGACAATTTGAAAATATGTCCGACTTCAACCTAGATACATTATACAGTTTAATGAACCAACTGACGAAAGTAATACAATGTATACAATGTGATATATTCGTCTCATAGGTGACGACCAACAAAGAGATACACATCTATCTGACGTATAAAAGATGGTGGACAAAATGTATTTATTGCAATGGCACGGAAGACATACTGGTCGATTGACTTCATGCACAGATGATGGAATCCGTTATTTTATTTTTATTGGGGATTAACCAAACCCTATTTCTTATATTTAAAGGGTTAGGATTACCACCGACCTGATGCAAGTCAATGACAAACTTGTCACATAATGTTGTATCGAGTACACCTCGCTATGAAGGGGTTCGAACACACCTTTTTAGTGGTGATAGGTACTGATTGCATAGGCAGTTATAAATAAAACTACAATGCGATCACGACCACGACAGCCCCTTTCATACTTAAATGTATCTGGTTCAATGTTCTATTCTTTTTAAGTTGGTTATACTTTTTGTTATATTCACTGTTGTGGAGGTAATAATGAGGAAAAAATATCACCCCGTCAGAACAGTTCCAAAATCTAATAGAAAAATCGATATTCCTACACGAAAAATGGACAAAAAGAAGGATAAAAATTATCTACAAAACACTACACAGAAAAGTAAACATTGAGCAACAAGAAGCCCACAAAAATAACCCCAAACCTGGAGGTGAACTCAGTAAGTACAGAGCTATAGATCAAGTTTTCATCGTTTTTAAGATGTGACATAAACAGTAAATAAGAAACCTTCATTGACGTACTTGAGTTCTATCTGATACCATAGTTTTTTATTTAATGACAAGACATCATTATTGGAGTCTATGTAATCATAGCTCTGTTTTCATCTAATGTCGTTTATATCCCTTCTGAAGATGACGTATAAGAAACAATTTAAGTTTTTGTTTTTGTTTCAAGCAGTTGGAGTACGCGATACTTAGAAGACATTTGGGATATGAATTACAATTGCTAATACATTGTACTTAAACACGCAATGTACATAATATTCCAAGGCTTAAAACGTACGTAAACATATTTATAGGAAGCTTGAAGATAGATACCAAAGAGAAAATCAGAAACCGTAAATTGAAGAATGGCTAAAAAAAAAAAAAGAAGACAAACAATAATTGAAAAACACTACCCAGATTTACCAACACGAATCCTACAAAAACGAGGGTAAACTCATCTAGCGGTACCCGTTGTGTTACTCTTGTTAAGCCTCATGAAACACGACAAAAGGACGGAATTGTGACTAGAACAGATGGAACATACCCGTGGTCATCTGTGATATAGCTAAAAAAAAAAGTACAATATTCTGTTTGTATTTTTCTGAGATTGTATTCAAAAGCTGTATTTATTTGGCATTTGTGGCCGTTTCTGATGATGAATATTTATAGCATTCATGATTGTTCATGTCGTCGACTGAAGTAAGAAAAGCAACGGGAACACATAGTACAATGAACGGACAATTAAAAATCGTCTTGCCTGTCTGTCATAGCTTTATGCAGCACACCAAAGAGAATGCCTATCAAATAACATTTAAATATTTGAAATACCTGACATTTAAATCTCATGAATCTAGTCAATGAAAGTTATGAAAAACATTTTATTTGGATTCTCTTTTTTTTCTGAGAGATTTAAAATTCTGGCGACCAAAAAAAACCCAACAACAACTTTTTATCTACCTACCTACCCTCTTCTGAAAAGTAGGGCAAACAAACATATTTTTAAATGTGACCTTGCTGTATTTAGTTGGCATTTGTTTTATATTACAAATATGTACACAAAATGCAGACTGATAATAGACATTTAGCAAACTGAAAGTGAAATATCTTAAACAGTAACTATGGACAATCTCAGATTTAATATATATAAGAAGCTATAATATGAAAAACAAACAAAAATGTCGAGCCTTCAGAACAGTTCTAAACTCCAATCTAAAAATCATATAACCTGAGACAAAATCTATACCACTTATGAAAATATATACATATAGATGACCGTTAACTCTCCAGATCTGGTACAAACACTTCAATAAAGAGTGGCGGGATAAAACTAGCTTAATGATGCAAAACTCATTGTCACATGTATGTGAAAAAATATATATAATTTATAATATAGTCTCTCATGATTACCAGTTCAGCCATTAAATTATCTATATTTCTTACAAGGAAAACCTCTCTCAAATGGGAGGTAAAGAAAAATCTTCTCAATTTATATCAGTTACGAATAAGATGTTAGGGTAGAGGTGTTAGGGTAGAGGTGTTGGGCTTAAACATGTTAGCTTTATTCAGCACATATTCAAGGAGCCACAAGGTGAAATACCATGTTTAATGAGACCTCGACAAGTTGATTATATCTGTATACATGATCTTTATAACGGTAATATGTTTTGTCAGTGCCTTCAATAATGCATGAAAATGTTAGCATTGGTGTTTAATATGGAAATACGATAATTGAATTCGAAACATTGTAATGTCAAACCTGCCCATGCAGTCACCCCTATTAAGCAGTCACTTGTATTTAAATGTAATCTTGTCATAGAATATTGCATATGAATTTAACCTCTTTTAAGAGGTCACCTGTCTTATAAGGCCACATTTTCTATGTTTCAAAGGTGAGCTCTTAATACAGGTTGGACTGTGCTTACACAATACCACGAGCAAAATGATCAATTTGAGAAAAACACACTCTATAGAATGGTCATTCACAACGTAAAAATAACTATATTAAACCTTGGTTAAATGTTAAAAGCAGAACTTGTACTGATGTTTGACCTAGAAGAGAAGTCATTAAGATCCTCAACGCATCAACGGAGCAATTATTGCAAGTACCAATTTTGATATAGTCAACTTAGAATAATCCAATTTAAAACTACTGAATAGCCTAAATACTATTGTAAATATTGTATTTTCATCCTGGCAAAATAAAAATAGAACTATGTTCATCTATAATGCATGGCCTTTTATAAACAAATTTACCGATGTGTATTTTTATTTCTTTCTTTCTAAATATAGCCATAGAAACATGCCATTAAACCCTGTAAGTGTTAAAATTCCAAATTACAATTATAATGTGGGACAAATTAAGTAATTATTTCAAGTATTAAAGTCGTATATGTTTTTGCTTCTTTAAGATTTATGCCAGGGTTGGCATTGTACTCACACATGGAAGACGTTTGTATGACGGCATCATTTCACTAACAGGAGAGGTGTTCGGCCCGTACAACCGGTTTAACCCCATCAATATCATTTCAGTGCCAGCACTTAGACAGGAAAGTGAGAGGTCATGTATATGTGTGATAGGTATATTTATTCCCCTACAGTTTCTACGATTTTTCTATTGGATTTTGGAACTGTTCCGACAATATTGTATATGCTACTTTCATTTTCTTCCATTATTTTGCAAAGCTTATCAGATATTGATTAACTTAGGTCCTTTGGTTTATTTGCTCCTAAAAGGTTTTAAATTATTTGGCTTTTGCAACCTTTCGACTTTGAGGGTACTTGATGAAGGTTATTCCAGAAACGTGTCGTACTCACTAAATTTGATATACACGATTTTATTGCAGCTTTTCAGTGCAAAGCAATTAAGAGTGCGGTGTAGTCCTTTGGGAACAGCATAAATATAACTTGGCGAAATATGACATCAATTCGTGTATATTTTTGACATTATTTTGAGTAAATAGGCAAAGACCACTTTATCAAACTTTAAATAGGTTCTTTGAACCTATTGTATTATCTATATGGGGTAATTATTTTATATTCTTCTTTTAAATGATTCCCTGTTGTGAAATAATAAGTAATAAAACAACATAGAGAGTTCTATAGAGGAATCAAGTTTTTTTTCGCATTATGCTTATTGAATTTTAACACGACTTCAGGTTTTATATCATTATATCACTCTGATATCACATTGATTCATATTTCCATTAAAAATCAAAAGAATTTTAAATTATGTGTCAGTTACTATGGCTTCTGTTTAATTTTGATCATCACTAAAGTACCCAGCAATCTTGATATGTTTTATACGACATAAGTTTCAATAGAAGCACATACATTTTTGTACTTTCAATTTTATTGCTAAGGTTAAAAAAAATCCAACTATTTAGATATTAAAATTACCAGTTTCAACAAAATGTAAAAACAAAGTTATTTTTGAAATAATAGACATTTGTATTGCAATACTATACCAATATAGCCTTTTGATGAGGTAAATGCATGTTTTTCATGCGCCCCTATGAAAGTATATCGAAAGAGGACGAAGTACAAGGTCGATATCCTTTCTATGGGGTAATAAAAATATGTATTGAGGCTACAATTGTTTTTATTATAATATAATATTATTAGAAGTTGTTATTTGTAAATTCATGACATCATTGATAATATTTAGGAGGGGGGATGTTATACCATTAAATTTATGACATTCATAAAGTAGCAATACATGAGTGCTCTTTTGAGATGGCCGATTCAGCCTTCTCCAAAAATTTTTTTTACTTTTAATTTAAAGTAGCAAATCTTGTGGTGGTTTCCCACTGGGAGGGAAACTAATTTCATTAATATATTGCGTTTATCTCAACACCACAATTTTGCATGTTCTTATATTTTGACGTGGACATTTCTTCTTTGTGGTGACTATTTACAGTTATTACTTCATGCAATCCCTCCGATATCGTCAATCGTGAATACCATAAACTTCACACGCTTCAATCACAATTTCAGAATTAGGAAATAGAGAAATCAAAAAGTCAATCAATTATGAAAAGAGCGTTTGGACAGTATTGGCCAACAATTCCACCAATATCAACAAAACGACCAATTGCCACCCACCTCAACGCTTTGAAGAAAAGAACATGGCATATGACGTTGGAAATCCAGATCCAGGCTTGGGACAGGCACACATATGTGGCGAGGTGATACATGACCATATTTGTATCATTTTAATACTGATTGTATCGTTCTTGACTTTATGTACACAATATATATGGTTAAATGTCAGTTTGAAATGTCTTGTATGATTGTAATACATGAGATTTCAAGCTCAAATTTACCCATCTATATATTGTTTACATGTTGTCAAGAATGCTACAATCAGACAAATACATCATAAAATACATTAGCTGACGTTATAAGTATTCTACAAAGACTAGTGAAACCATTAGTATGCCTCTGTCAATTTTTATGAATAGTTCAATTGATGTATTAATCTTCTATGTTTGCAATAGTAATGGTATATTCTCAAAACAACAATAATGCATTCTTAATTATGATAAATTATGAATAACATATGTGCTGCGACAATACATAAATGTATATTTTTAGTCCATGGTCACCTTTGTCTAGACTAGCTTCCTGTTTTCCCCTTGTCAGTTAGTCTTCTTTCTGGGTTATTGATATTATTTTAGTCCTATCGATTTAATGTTAAGCAATTGTTCACAAATATCTAGGTATATAGGTATGATCAAATAGAAAATAGTGCAAGAAAACACTATCAACATATAGTTTCTATATACAGAACCATATTGCGTAGCTTTGCGAACAACAAACTATATCCTTACTGATTCTATTCTCGGGCGAAATGACAAAAATTTTCCGACAAAAAAAAATCTTTTAACAAAGGGTGTTCATATTTAACACAGAAACATAAAAAAGAGCAACATGAACCCAGACGAAAAACTGATGCTGAACTCAGCCTTTCCATACTCCTATTGTGGTATGTGTCGTATTATCCATACTAACAATCTGGCAAATAGTTACAATCGAGTAAATAGTTGGAGATATCAGAGACCAAACTCATATACTGCAGTAGAACCAGTTTACACATACTACATTGAAATCCAAAGTAATATAGCCAGTCTGATAACGATAACATACAACACTGGAGACTAAAGTGATATACAAGAGTAGAGTCAGTCTGATAACGATACCATACAGCACTGGAGACTAAAGTGATATACAAGAGTAGAGTCAGTCTGATAACGATAACATACAACACTGGACACTAAAGTGATATACAAGAGTAGAGTCAGTCTGATAACGATAACATACAACACTGGACACTAAAGTGATATACAAGAGTAGAGTCAGTCTGATAACGATAAC
>MJUT01043854.1:289933-307137 GCA_002080005.1 Gigantidas platifrons | reverse complement strand
TATCTTTTGGCCATTGTGTTGTCTGTCCTTTATCTTTTGGCCATTGTGTTGTCTGTCCTTGTGTTGTCTGTCCTTTATCTTTTAGCCATTGTGTTGTCTGTCCTTCTACTTACGTTCTGATTACCTCCCTTTGATATCTACAAACTTTTCTTAATATACTAACGACCTTCCGACTGGTGAATTCTATTTGATCTCTGTCTTTTCAACTTGAATGTAATCAATTGTATATGTTTAAGACTGTCAAATTTGAGATTTGACCTCCGTTACGTTGCTATAATGTATCTTCTAAATTTCTTTATCCTTGATCTCTATCCTTTCAACTTGAATGTAATCAATTGTATATGTTTAATACTGTCAAATTTGAGTTTTAACCTCCGTTACGTCGTAATAATGTAACTTCTAAATTTCTTTATCCTTGATCTCTATCCTTTCAACTTGAAAGTAATCAATTGTATATGTTTAAGACTGTCAAATTTGAGTTTTAACCTCCGTTACGTTGCTATAATGTATCTTCTAAATTTCTTTATCCTTGATGATAAATGACCATGGATTTAATCATGGGTTCGTTTTCATCACAAAGGACTAGTATGTTTTATGAAAGTACAAAGAAAAACTTACAGAGCAAGAGATAACAAACGTCTTCATACCGGGACACATCATATAAATATCTCGTTATTATTCCCGCGAGATTTTAACTATATATATTCCGATCGTCATTTTATGGTAAATAAAAATATAATACCAATGTTAATGGACGATTAGAGGAATGGATGAAATAACTTGTTATTGATAAAATAATATTGAATTGTTAGAATTGGTCGTAGTTTCATGCTTTAGAAAAATTAACGTACATCTATTTGTATAATGTAATAATTCTTCCATTTTGTTAAATCTGTGTATCTTAATGGGAAAAAAGATTGTTACAGAGTTTAGCATTCGCTGATGTCTCCCTGTAATTAATATTATTAGACTGAACAGTGTCAATAATGAATTCTATATTAGTAAAATGACTCTCAAAACTGACTTTTTTTTATAAAGACATATTCCAATTAAAACAGACTAGAAATGTAGTTGTGAACAGCAGCATGTATCTATTTTCTAGGAAAAAATAAGTTTTAATTACCACAATTTAATAGTGAAAATGTCAGCGTTGGTTTTTACTGTGTAAACAGAATGACAGAAAATCAATTTCAAAAGACTAAAATGCTTTGATTTGTAGCTTTGCTTACCTGGGAGGCGATTTCTGTAAATATACATACGAAACTGATCCAGAATAATATATCATTCATTCTACTAGACTAATCTATCTTAAATCTTGTCATCATATCGTTCTTAATCCATTTCTGATGTTTAATTCCTTGTTAAAAAAAACGTGGGTTTTTCTTACTTAACATGTAATGTTATATTCAAGTATGGAAAACCAATATCACCATACCCATATAGATTGAAAATTAAATTCATATTCCATGCATTGTAAACGTCATATGTTAGTAATCGTTAAGCGTCTATGATAAATATCCAATGAAAAATATGAAATGAACAAAAAGTTTGTTGAAAATGACAGGTAGCGGGATGAATTTATTTCACGCTCGTATTCTCGTTAATATCATATGTATATGAATCAATATTAATTTTCCTGCATTTAACGCTTCAATCAATAAAATGAAACGATTAACTATCCAAAGCTTCGATTAACGTTGGAACCCCACGATCTTTGAAATTAAAATCACGTTTCTGACGAGGGCGCATCCAACAGAAACGTTCTGTCAGATCCTAATGAGTTCTTGTATCGTCACTATCATGTGCTTACGTTACTATGATAACAAACAACTCTTACATTAAAAGGATTAGGCTTTCAGACTTGGTGTTTCAAAATCACACTCTGGAAATGAATGATTCGTCCATTTGAAAACTGAGATAAATTGTTTCAAGACAATTCCGTACACATATTCGTATGGAGAATGCAATTACTTGATATTAGATAAAAATCACAGATGTGACTCTTGAGATCCATTAGGGATTTAGAGCCACATTAAACCAAATTGAATTCCGTGACTCGGAATCAGGAGAACTTAATTAATGTCCAATCTTTTGTGCAAAGTGTGATTCCATTTATAACTTTGATATCATTTTTATTGTCTCGGCAAGTCTAAATCGTATATCGTTAACCAATACACAATGCTCATTGAACAATGAAGCAGACAACAAAATCCTAGCCATTAAGCTTGAACAGGAAATACGATATTGATAAAAATAGATAAAACGATACAGACTCATGTCCAATTAGAACATTATTATGTTTTGAAGAAAGATACTTCTAAAGTGCATTTTTATAGAGAATTACGTCAAAACACTATTGAGTTTAGGGTGGTAAAGGGTTAATGATTCAATTAGGATATTATTTCATGTTTGAATGACTCTTTATAAGCAGTTGATAGATTTATTGTAATTGTTCGAGGAAAGATCTAAAGACGGTGGCATTAGCTAGCCCTTAATTACTGTTTGTTGAAATTCGATTTAAATTAAGTAGTTAAAATGTCCAATGTATTATCATTACAAGAACGTTAAAGATATCGATGTCGAAACCGAGCTCTATTTTCTAGTTTATCTTTTATTAATGCTTCAGCGCCAAATCTACGATTTGATATCGATAAATTGAATTTATTTCTAGTTAATATTGTGCCATGTTATAATCGAGTTACGTCAAGAATGCATAAAATCAACACTTCACATTGGATATTAAACAGTAAAACATCAGATCAAAATAAAGGACGAGACGTCCCGAATTAATAAAAGAGCTATAAAGTGGTGTATCTCAAAGTGTATTTTTTTATTGTTTCTATTGCTTTTGAAATAAATCCGTTGTTCAAATTAAGATTAGAAGAATATTTACTCTTGGTTGAGCTCATAGTGTCACTTAGTTTTGATTCCATAAAAGACATGATTTGATGTTTTAATTTGTATTTAAATACAAATACGTATAATGATCAAGCAAGCAATGAAAACATATCCTAGTTTTCACAGAAAATGAAATAAGAAAAATGTAACTAAAGAGCACAGATCAACTTTAATATTTATGCTAAACATTGTTATGTCATGTTATGCGTACTTATGTGGAAAATTGCACCAAAAAAAAATCAGCATGAAAATAGAGCATATTTTCACAAGACATAGCAAAAACAGGAAAAGTGACGAAGTTGAGTCAGTTAATAGGATCTCAACTTCTCCCCTTTTCTAAGTATTATAAATGTATAATTTGATTTGGTTAAATAATATCCGAGGAGAAGATTTTAAAATGAGTTTGGAACAAATTGGGCTTATTTTGCATATTTGCCAAAATCCAGCAAAGTGCAAATTTAACGACAAGATACGGGATAAATGTGAAACAACTCATTAACTTATTCATTCACAGTTTTGTTTTGAAGAATTTTTTTTTTATTCATTTTCACATAGTGTCATATGTAAAACTTTAACCCTATTTAAATGGGACTTTTAAGCAAATGTTATGATCTTGGATCCCTTGGTCCCTCTTAAATCTCTGAAAGGTTCAAGCTAAAACAAATATGTTAGAACCTTTCAGAAAGAATTTTTCAAAGGAATTCAATAAAGTAAACTGATTACAAATTCGACTTGAACAAGTTATCATTTTGGTGCTAGTTACCCCTTTTATCTCGGAATCTACAAAAGCTAGGTCAAATTTGGTGGACAAACGCAGGCAGGAAAAGGGTTAAAAATATTCACATGTTTCATAAATTAGTATTTTTATAGAGGAGACGGTATACGTAGCTTAGAATGTTTCAACCGAGAGACTCTTAACTATGGACTGCGGCAGCCATTTCTAGTCATATATCATGAGAGGGAAAATGATTCTTGTATTCGTTGTACTCTTAAAAAACAATTACCATACTCGATATCTCCAGCAGGTTTGATATCAATTTGTCATAGCAAAAATCCACTTGAAGTTCAGAATAAGTGTAGTTCCTATATAGGTTTAGGACTAGATGATTAAAATATTATAGTTTTCGACGACAACGATACCACCGCTGACGACTGATGCCTAATGATGACAATAGCTCACATGACCATTTGTGACAGGTAATATTAAACCTGCACAGATAACAAAAAATAACTATAACAGTAGCATGTCTAGTGAATGATCGTAGTAAACTAACTACTGGCTAAAAAGAGAGAATATGTTGGTGAAAGACGATTGCTTCTAGCACATAAAAACAACATAACTGATACCTCCAGAATATTTGATATAACTATGTTATAACCATCTAGAGAAATAGATTATCCTTCTTGAAGACTAGAATAAATAAATGTTAGAGAATACCGAAGAGGCAATCAACAATGGACATTCCAGAGAAACTGTAAATAAACATTAGAGAATACCGAAGAGGCAATCAACAATGGACATTCCAGAGAAACTGTAAATAAACGTTAGAGAATACCGAAGAGGCAATCAACAATGGACATTCCAGAGAAACTGGCAACAGACTAAACGAAGAAAACAAAACCAACGCAACATCTGTTGGACACCACTCTACGCAAAACCACACCAATAACTTCAATAAGACATGCACCCTCTTACAAACAACAAAATAGGTCATCAATCTGTTCGTTACCAAATACTGAAAATAAAATAGTAATATATTTCCGGTTGAAATTCAAATGCACTGAGTTAATTGCTAGTGTGCTTGCTACATCTATCAGTAGGTTGTCTATATGTTTAGTAGAGAAAACCTTACATTAACGAAACTACTATAAATAGTTGTCAAATTATACCCTTTACAAATAAGATTTTTCAATGATTTTATAAGCTAAGATATGTCACATTTGATCTTTTTAGTTTTGTTCATTACGTCACTGAGAAACACTTTTTTTTTCTTTTATAAGATATCTACTTATAGGCATATGCTACATCATGATGTTTTCTGTGTTAGCTTTACCCCGTTATCACGAAATTACTGTCATTAAAATTGATACGAATGAGAATGAAGATGTTATACAGCCAAACCTGCCTTAAATGGCACCTCTATATAGCAAATCACTGTCTATAAAGTGCATTCTTATTTCCCCATTGAGCCTGTATATAAAGGACAACTGTACTCTAAGGGCATATATTCAGGTTCCCGGGAGTTCCCTATATATATCCAGGCTTGACTGTATATGTAGGCTTGTAAGTTGTTCTTGGTGTCAAATAAAATCTTAAGAAATTCAAATTAATTTTTCAAGAATAATGAAAAAAACACTGGCTATTTTTTCTCTAATATACTAACTATATCTTGTATCTAATACGAACAATTTATATTTACGTAATCAATATCTACATTGTATATACAATATGATCATTATATTGTTTATTCCTCCCGTCAATCATATCGGTTAGGTTTGGGTTTGATTTATGGTGTTTAACGCCACTTTCAACAATATTTCAGTTATATCGTGGTGGTCAGTTTTATTGGTGGAGGAAACCGAGGTACCCAGAGAAAACCACCGGCTTGTCGCAAGTCACTGATTTAGTCGGAACAATTTTTAAAGTAGCTAATAACAAAACATAGCAGTTCATTATTCTTATAAATATACGATCCTTCCTTTCGTAAAATAGATTATGCTGCCATATAAATCATGTACATTAATTACATATACATTGTATACAAATATAATTTTGTCATTTCTTTTAAATTTTGCCATGCATGCCATATTAATAAAAGAATAATAGGATCTGTTTGATTTAAAACGTCACTCCAACCACTCCTGATATTATATTGTAATGATATTGAATTCACGTGTACTCATCATTGTGAGCAGTCGTGGTCGTGATCATGTGGTAGTTGTATTCATAGCTACCTGTGAAAACAGTGCATATCACCACTAAAGCTGTGTGTTCGAACCGCGTTCGTGGTAAGGTGTACTCGATACAACATAATATGATACAGTTTGTCAATGACTTGTGGAAGGTCGGTGGATTTCTCCTGGTACTCCCGTTTCCTCCACAAGTAAAACTTACCTCCACGATGTAACTGAAATAATGTTGAAAGTGTCGTTAAACACCATAGCTCCCATTTATTCTCTAATTTTTGACAATGATAATGTTAAGGATCTTTTGTGAAACGACTACAGGTCACGGGTTCTTTGAGTTCGTTTATAATGTAAAAATCTATACGAAAATAAAGAATCACAATTAATCTCACTTTGGTCGTTATTGAAATACATTGGTATGATATCTGACAGGTTATTTCCAACAATACATAAAAACATAGTCCCGACTGACATTGCTTTAGATTGTGTACTTCCGTTTTAGATTCAGGGATTTTGATGAGACTCCAGTCCTACGTGATGTAATAAAACAAAGTATTACTGATTATTGCATATCAGTTTCGTAATTCTAATTGGTTATAGTGCAGTCACGTGCAGTCACGTTGCAGTATAATATCATTTTGACCGGCCAGGCTGTATAGACATGTATCTAAATGACATTCTTAATATGTGACTATGGTAAAGAATATTATAAAACACATCTTTCTTATATAATTATGTCAAATAATAAATATTAAAAGAAATTATAGTACCTTCCGTCTCTATTAGCGATTGGTGAAACCTATAAAACTGGAGACCACAATCTGATTTTTCACACCATTTGTTTCATTTTAAGTTTAATGTGGTCAATGCAATAAAAACAACATTTACTTATTTAGAATGAAATATCAAGATTTATTGAAAGGCCTCGGACCAGGACATGGATTTAAATTTTGATAATGACCTCGCTACAGCTCGGTCTATTTCAAGATATCAATCCATATCGTGGTCCTAGGGCAGTCCGTAGATCTTTATGTTGCCCTCAAAATAAGCACCTATAGTTACATAAATGCAGACACAACATGTATTTCATTTTCATTTTTTTTTCGATTATTTTGGTATAACTTTCGACTGTGTTCTTCTGTAATTCTACATAGTTGGAGATAACACTATTCGATTATCACAAACTACAATTAGTGTGTTTCCGTAGTTTTTATTTTATTTTCTGAACAATTATCATGATAAAGGTCATTGCATTATATTTACAATTTAAACTGGTGCCTTTATTCTATTATATATATATATTTTTCAAATAAAACTCAAATAGTTACGACCGTAATGAAATTCTATAAAATAATAACGTAGATATAACATTTAGTGTGCACGAAACGTTTCAAGAATGTCCTTCATCAGGTACTCTCAAAATACAAACTAATACAAAAATATCTGTTTAAAAACATTATATTTTTATAATGAAAATTTGCTTTAAAGATAATAAATAAATTAGTCCCGTTTTATTTCATACATGTAATATCACGACAAAGTCTATAAAGTAAAAACTATTTGTTGCTGGTGTTGGTGTTTTGATGTCCTGACATTGGGTCACTTGTACTTCAAAAGTTATCGTGCATATCCTGCGATATCAATACTTTAAATGTCATATTCGACATGAAATGGTAATGAGTGTACTTCAGGGACATACTTGAGATTACATGTACTTTAAACATTACAGAGATAATTACACACCTGCCAATCAAACGAGAATGTCCTACATTTCCTTTATCAGAAAGTTTTGAATGATGCTAAGAAACTAGATCCTTAATTACATATTGGTAATATATATTGCTGTATGTTTGTTTTTGTTTTAATAAAACGTATATATCTAATTTAGAGCGCACTATGCGTTTCTATAGTAACCATAATCAGATACGCTTAGATCGGAAAGTCATAGAACCCAGACGTCTTTTGGTGCATACCCCTTCTTATCTATAATATGGTAGCATTCAAAGGTAATGTTTTCCATTATATGATCGAACTACATTCCCTACTGTTATATAGGAAGTGACGCCAGACAACTGAAATGAAAATGCCTCCGCTTCGGGTACTATTTTGTTAACATTCAGCACCTGTTTATTCAGTTGGTTTCTTTTGAGGAGTGTTATTTGTTTGTTTTTTCTTTGTTGTTTTTCTTTGCTTGTTTTTTGTTTGTTTTGTTTTGTTTTTTGGGTTATGTTTTTTGCTATATACATGTATATATATAATGGCACAATTGTACTAAGCCATCGAAACAGCTCCATGAACCAATCTAAAAATTGTAGAAGCAGGCAAGAAACACACATACACATGGCCTCTGACTTTCCTGTCACTTCAATAAAAAGTAAGTGATTGTTATGTAACGTCAAAATGACTAATTTGTATTGAGTAATGAGTTAGATTTTTATAATGCCAGCTCACTAGAACAACTATCCGCCCGGGAAAACATGTCACTCCACTCTTACACATTATCCTAATTCCCAGCCAACCAATCTGCTTTAAATACTCATAAATGCAGCGTGTTTAAAACAAGAATCATCAAATACCAATTTTAAAGTATTTGATTTGATCCGAATGGGGTTAGAACTCACGATCCACAGCACCCTAAGAGAGCATACCAACTAGAATGGGGCTAGAACTCACGATCTACCGCACCCTAAGAGAGCATACCAACTAGAATGGGGCTAGAACTCACGATCTACCGAACCCTAAGAGAGCATACTAACTATTACACCATCAATGTATGTAGTGTTGATATATGGTATCATTATTTTAAATGATGTATGATTATTTCCTGGACATTCTGTTTGAGACCGTATATATACACAGAAATATACATTATAACGGTATGTAGTCTTCCGTTTAGCATCATCAATATTAAGTATGTTGTCTATGTTTTCGGTGAATGTACATTATTAGACTTAATTGCACTTTTGTCATCTTTGACAAGTCTTCAAACAAGATTATGGCAGAAAATGAGAAAATAGCTTATAATACCAGCAACCCGTTAGACATTAGGAGAAATAATTCTCCCACTGACTTCGATGGATTTGAAGAAGATAATTATTTCCGATGCATTAAAGATCTTATAATACTTTAGCGATGTGATTCTTTCAGGAATGAAATGTAACTATAATACAAAGAGTGGTTAGCTGTCATTACAACATTCGTGCTATTTATCTTCTAAGGAAAGCAATATTACAAAATTTGTGATCAATGGAAGCGACTTTAAGATTACAAAAATTGTTTGAGTGCTGTTGTGATGTAACTTAACAAGATTTGATTTTAATTCGTGTAGTCTACAAATAAATTCACGTTCCATTTGAATTTTTTTTACAATACAATATGCTCTTGTTAATGTGTTTACAAAGCAGTCTGCCAGACACCGAGATGCCGCATGTGAGGGTTATATTAGTGAAGCAATCATCTTTGGTGTTAATATTTTGAAGAACACTATAAATTTAAACGTACAAGAGAAAATCAAAAAAGCCTGGTATAATTATTTAGTTTATCCCATACATTTTCTTTTATGACAGAAGACATTGTTTTGACTTCTTGTAAATTTCATTTAACATGGATACATGGTTCCACAGCTAACGTACTAACGTTCGCCACCCACATGTATAGGTGACCATAGCCGATTTTGGCTATCCAGTTTGATCCTTTAGTATTCTTGCTCCCAAAGTCTTTTAGATTATCTTGTATAGAGTATATCTATTAGAGGTTATTCCAGAACCCGCGTCGTGCACACTACATTTGATATCTACGTTTTTATGAGGACAATATATAACCAGTAACAATAAACTATATCTAACAAATAAATTTACTTGAACCCTAGGCCTATCACTTCCTATTAGTATAGTTTGTATTTCTAAAGTTGTTGACTTGATTTGATTTTTGGTGTTTTAACGCTACTTTCAGCAATATTTCAGCTATATCATGGCGACCAGTTTTAGTCGTGGAGGAAGCCGGAGTACCCGGAGTGGACTACCGACCCTGGGCAAACAACTGGCAAACTGTATCACTTGCGGCTGCGAGTCGAGTGCCCCCTTTTTTGTAATTTGCAAAGCTGGGCGCGAACCCACGCCGTATTGGTCATAGGCTTGTATAAGCTGTTAGATCCAAAGACCTAACTCATTGAGCCACCCGAGCCCCTTCTAATGTTGTTGTGGTATAGGGCCCACTGATGAAAGTGTTATATGTCAGTGGTGTTAAAAACCATATGATAATAAAACACAGATGTAGAAGAATGGGCCATCGTGGTCGTGATCATATGGTAGTTAGATTTACAACTGCCTGTGCAATAAGTACCTATCACATCTAAAGTTGTGAGTTGAAATCCCGCTCATGAGGAGGTGTACTCGATAAAACACATGT
This sequence comes from Gigantidas platifrons, assembly GCA_002080005.1. Classification (NCBI taxonomy): domain Eukaryota; kingdom Metazoa; phylum Mollusca; class Bivalvia; order Mytilida; family Modiolidae; genus Gigantidas; species Gigantidas platifrons. The sequence goes on along the minus strand of MJUT01043854.1, from coordinate 296,925 downwards.
GTGATAAAGTTTGTCATTGACTTGCGACAGGTCGGTCACTTTCTCCTTATTTACTCCGGTTTCCTCTATCAAAACTTAAATATTGTTGAAAGTGGCATTAAACACTATAGGTCCTAGAAGACACAAAGTAAAAATCATTAAAAAATACTCCATTACCTCACACCTTGTGGTGTAAATTGCGGTCTTCATTGAACATCCCATGGTGACTGTAAGATGAAGTATAGCAATAAAAGTGATGTTTTTCAACTTCTGACTTTTACATCAGTTTCAAATTGATTTCCTTCCCTGTCCATTTGTATCCACATCCTTTCTTATTAACAAAAGATTTTATTTTATTTTAGAAAGGAAAACGTATCATGTCCTCAAGCAATATTGCCTGTATCTCTTTATTCTTCATTTTTGATTGTTCTTCCGGTGCTTTCGATAATGTATATTTTATAGCTTGTGGTAGATACTAAGGTTATATTTTATAGCTTGTGGTAGATACTAAGGTTATATTTTATAGCTTGTGGTAGATACTAAGGTTATATTTATCACAATCTTGACTTTCGGGCTTACGTTTTATATATAAAAAAGTACAAATACAAAAATGTAGCAGTTGAACTGTTAAAAGAAACTGTATTGCTAGTAATATGTTGTTGTGGCGGTGTTGCAATTCATTTTTTTCCCCTAATTTTCAGGGATGCTTTTCTTCCTAAAGCCAGAAAATGTGTTTCTTCAATTCTAGTCATTATGTTTTGTCCTGACAATATAATTAACTTTCAATTTGTATTTTAATGGTTATTTCATAATTAAGATGTCTACTTCATACATACACTTTTTATTGTGACAAAAGAAAACCCAATGATATACAAACAGAACCCCTCCCCCCCCCCATAAAAAAAACAACAACAGACAAACAAAAACAAAACAAAAAACAAAAACAAAAAAAACAAAAACGAAAAAGCAAAAAATTAAAATAGAATAACGTCAACGTATAGGAAAAAAACCAAACAGAAGACGTAAAAGTCTGGAAGGTTGGTGAGAAAATATTGCAAAAATGTTAAATAAAAAAAAAAACCTTCCCTAGAAGTAAATGAAATCTGACACTAATCTAGATATTGATCACTTAGTACGTCACCAAGTATCCCACAGGAGTTAAAGTGTCTCATCAAATGTTACAAAGTATATATTTGTCGTTTAATGTTGCCCGTTGTTGCAGAAACTACAATTTTTAATCCTTCTACAAAATCATGAACCTTTTCAATTTAGAGTTAGCTGTAATAATATTGATGGGAAATTTCATCCCAGAAGAAGATTCATTACTGAGAAAAGTTGTCGTGAAATATGTCCCTGAAGATTGCCACTGAAAAGGAATCTGGACATTTAACGCGAGTTTGGATCGATGGAAGAAATCATTTGTCACAGAATTTCATAAACAACAACCACTCAGTTGATGTATAATAGATGTTTCGAGCTTAAAAAAATATTAAAGAACAAAATGTCAGCCTCGAATTCCCATAAAATGTATTTTCGGATTAAAATTTATTGGTAAACGATAGTCCTAAAGAGAATGTCAGAAAGTGAAGAAAACCATAAATAAGAGCCAAACCGAACCATGATTAAAAGTTCAGGTAGTAACGAAAATACCCGAAGAACATTTTCTTTGCAAGCTATTAATAAAACAGACGTTGCGCATAAACATGTGGAATTCAAGCGTTGTCACAATGGTTTAACCTTTGATTAATATCACTAAGAAATCGTATATTAAAACGAGGCAAAATTAATACACATAAAAAAACAAATACATCGCTGCTCAATTTCCTGGCTTGGTACATGCACTCCAGTAAAAAGTGGCGGGTTTTGACCAGTGAAATCGTGTAGTCATGAAAGTATTGTCCACATTTTAGTAAAATGTCAAGCCTCACACATGCGAGTGAACAACGTTGTTTAAGGTGGTACCATACACTTCAGGTAAAATTTGATCTGCTCGTTTCATTTTCTTATTTTTCTTCTTTTTTTTTGGCAGTGTGTTTGAATATATCCACTGTAATAAATATCAAAATTTTAACGAATTCCAACCAATAGACTCAGAGCTATAAATTCTCTAGCCACATAGCAGCTTTTCTCGCTGTGGTTTAGATCACCGAGATGCTTGAAATATGCATACAAACATCATATGATCAAAACGTTCAACTGATTTTAAAGAGTTATCTCTCTGTAGTGTATGATACCCCCTTAAAAGAAGCTACAACATTGTACACAATTTATTTCATCTACAATAGTATTTCTATAAAAGAGAGCCGATGGCCTCAGCCATCATTTAAATATGTGCTTTCAGATTTTTGTGAATACATTTAAAAATATTTATGGTTACAGCCAGCTATGATGTTTAACACCACTTTCAACAATATTTCAGATAAATTTCCAACAGAATATTTTTTTTCATAATTATAGTAAAAGTTTCTTTTTTCTTTCGCTTTAAAGGTTGTGGTTATATTGTCAAATATTAAGTTGTAATGCAATTTAGAAACAAAATCAATTAACATTTGTCTTTACTAATGACAGTGGTACATCTAAATGCGAACTTTCTCAATCAACTAGATACAATATATCGATTGTTACGTAATTTTTGTGCCTCCATTAATTATGGACTTGTTCCTATCGCAAAATCAGAGGTTATATATCTGATTTGATATTTTTATACATCGACTTTGTAAATAAGACATTCATCTATAATGATGTGTGTTAAACAGGGGGAAATCAACCTTTCGTAGCATTTGGTCTCATCTCCGAGTTTATTGTGTACATTTGTGAGGGTCGTGTTGTTCAATCTTTATTCCTCCTTGATTTTATGTTTTACCTATCAGGACTGTAGATCTCAGTGACCAATTGTGAAATTAGTGCCTATTACCAATACAATAAAGTCAGGTTTTTGGTGTTTTCCAGGTACTTCTGATTCTATAAACTTAGCTAATCGCCAAAATAAAATGGCTGTATTATTGAGAATGGTGTTAATATGCATAACTCTACACATATTGTTGCTATGTCCGTACATAAAGCATGTGTAGTAATCCACCGAGGTGTCACTTTAGGTATAACTTGGTACACCGGTTCGGGCATGATTTGACCCCACCCCCGACACACACATTCATATATTCCTTCAGCATGGAAGCACTGCCCATTCATTTATTTGCAGTCCGAAAGTCATACCCATTTATATATTATGCAGATATCAGTGATCCATTCACATATCAATTTTATACTGCAGATAAGAAACTTAACCTAGTGATGATACATGTTATGTCATGAAGAGGAATTTTTCATAGCAATACAGACACTGCATGCCCTTGTAGAAATATGATCCATTCCTATATCGTACCTCAAACTTCCCCACCCATTGATATATTAAGGTAGTCAACTTATTACACAGTCATGTCAGAAAGCTGAAAAAGTCGACGTCTAAATATAACTACTTCATCTACTTCTACTAAATACTGTCCTTCATCAGCAAGTTGAAGGTTAGGTCAGGGGTTGCACATGACAATCGAAAAAGGGTTAAACTATTTTCAAGTTTCATAAAATAGCATGCAATAGAGGACACATCTGCCTTGAATATCTGCATGTAGGGAGTGACTGCAGTAAATTTATCTTTATAAAGCTTCTGTCTGTTGATTGAGCAACACACAATTCAAAACTGCTACAAGACAATGGCAATATGAAATAACAATGATACATTATATGGGGTCAGTTTATTTACTATTATATGCCAAGAATAGAGGTAGTGATATATAACAAAGATAACAAAACATGGAATAAATATCAGACGTAAGAAAAAACAAGCCAGCGGTACAACTCGAGTGAACACACATTCTTAGACACAGGAAGAAATACAACTACTTCAGAGGAACTTGGACTCTGAAGTAAAAATGTAACAAGATACATACTGAATAAACTCTGTGATATTGATGTTAATAAAAAAAAAAGAAAAGAAAAACAAAGAGAGACATAAACCAAGGAAGAGTAGAACTGGATATTAAACGGCGTTCTTTGGCAACAACATATACGAACAAAAGACACACGGAGTTAATTAATAAACTGACCGAAGACTGTTCTCGACGCAATGTGGAAGATCATAGATATGATCCCCGATTGTGACATACATTAAATACAATCAAACTGATATTTCTTTGTGCAGCATTAAAGGGACGGGAATATGTGCCTAAGTGAAACAATCTGTATATTACGGATGATTCGTTTAAGTAAGTGAGCAGATTCAATGTTAAACTTGTATTGGTCTAGTACAAAGAAAAATTATGAGTATCTCATCAAAAAGTGACTTGTTCTATACATTATTATGTGACAGAATAATTGTTCCTTTGGTTGTTCAACAACAGTCACTTGCTAAATATGTATGATACAGAAATAAATGCATAGGATGAGAATTGGAAAATTCAGCATGATTGAAGTTTTTTTAACATTAGCTGCAAATGTTGCAGACAACTTTATTTTCATCTATATATTTCTTTTATAATGTCAACTGAATTGGCGACGTGAAAGTGAATACATACAAATATATATTTCGCAGGGGAATTCACCGCCATTAAAATATATAAATAACGAGTTGACGGCACTGAAATACCAGCATATACACGATTTATTACAATATTTATATTCAAAAGCTTTCAACTAAAATAATTGTCAAAGTAACATGAAACCTTTTAGATTTTTATTACGAAATGTGAAATAAAACCAACTCCTGAATATAGATGAATTATAACTATTGAAATGGACTCGCTTTGGGTATTTTATACATTTCTAAATTATCTCGTAAATCTTGTGTGATTACTGATATCTGAAATATAAGAAGTATAATGCATTACGGGTATTTAAAATGTATCAATAGTATGACATTTTAATTGCGAAATGGTATTTGAAAGTTGTTACTCATACATAATCCATATCTTATACTACTCTCGTTCTGTCATAAATAATCTGATACAATAATCTGACATGCATATTAGTATGTATTCAAGGACATCTGCACGTTAATAAACGTTAGAGAAACCGAAGAGGCAATCAAGAATGGACAATCCAGAGACACTGGAAACACTGGGAACACAAGACACAGGACGAAGACAAACAAAACACAACACAACGCTAAAAAAGATGAGCAACACAGACACCACTAAAAACCGGAAGTGAACACAGGTGCTCGCTAAAGGAAAGCAGCTTCTGCCTCTTATAAGACACCTGCCATGTTACACATATAGTCAAGATGTGTGGACACCACTATAAGAAATGTGATAGAAATTGAGGGAATTTATAAACAAACCCGTCCAATTATTTCAATAATTAATTGTCAGAGTCCCCTATTTATTAGTTTTTATGATTCCAGGAAAATATACATGTAACAAAAATATATCGACTCTTCGAAAAAATACTATTGGGCTAAGATATTTTTGAGATAGTAAAAGAGATATAGAACAAAGTTCCCTTCTGTACAAAAACGTAGATATCTAATTCAGTGCGCATGATCAAATGATATACATAATTTGAAACGCTGTCTACCGTATGATATAGTCATGATCAGATATATAAATCGTCTTTTATAAGGGTGGTGTATCCTATCCCTTCCATTTTGAGATAAAACCATCCCTTTCTTCGGACGTTAAATAAGTTTTGTCAAAGACAATAACATTGCGATTCCGGGTTCACAATTTGAATGCATGTAATTTGCAAAATGTAAAATTACATAGACAATAACAATGCATTGACTTGACATAAAATCGATATACGGATGAGGCTTAGAATCGGGGAAAATGCGAGGGTTTCCCGAGCATTTTCCCAGATTCGTGCCGAATACGTATATCGAATTTTATGTCAAGTCAAAGCACTGTTATTGTCTTTATACTGCAATCATTAGTGACATTAATGGACATTACTACCAATATTCAAATTGTTTAAAAAGTTAGTTACCCTCAAGAGGCCCCAACTGATTTTTAAATGTTATAAATGGTCAGTGACCGTTTATCACTTGTAAATATACTGTCAACGCATTTTGACTGCTCAAATAGAACGATTGCAGTATAAAAACAATTATCACACATGTAGCATAATGGTAAAACATAAGCAATATTCTTTTTATTTATTGTGGTATGTATATATCAAGGATTCGCTTGACTAATTATTGATTTAATTATCATAGTGGATCTTATTGAGAGGACCTCAGTGAGAAACGTCTACATGTCTTCACGTTTTTAGTTCCCTGTTGTGATGTTTGCTTCGATTTCTGTGTGAAAGCGATGTTCGGTTCGTATATTACTCCCATTTGCTTTGTAGGGGTTTATTTAATAAGAGTGGTCGTCATATAAAAGAACCATTCTATTTTAATAATGAAGTAATTGAATCTGTTAACAAGTATACATATCTTGGTGTTATATTCCAGTCAAGTGGCTTGTTTAATTGTGCAAAAGAAGAGCTTTATAATAAATCTTTAAAAGCATCATACAAATTAAGTAGATGTTTGTCTGGTTCAGCTGCAAGTATCAAAACAAATCTACATTTGTTTGACCATACCATAAAACTTATTATTTTGTATGGTTCAGAGATATGGGGAATGCTTAAAACTAACTCTGCAGCCTGCAAAAAGGATGCTATAAATATTTCAGAAATAATATATCAAAATAATGTGGCTGATAAAATAAACTTGAAGTTTTGCAAATTTACTTTAGGTGTAAACAGTAAGAGTTCAAATATTGCAGTTCTTTCTGAACTAGGAAGATTCCCTATATATTTTAATATTGTTTTATCAATGATCAGTTATCTACATCGATTACATCATTGCAGCTCAAATTTATTGAAAGAAGCTTTTCTATGTAACAAGAATTTGCATGAAAACAATATTCCAACTTGGTACTCCTCTGTGATTTTTCTGCTTGATAAACTTGATTTAAAAGAAATGTATTGCCGTGACTATTCTATAAATAAAATAAAAGAACTTGTTATGAAAA
>MJUT01043854.1:272559-289579 GCA_002080005.1 Gigantidas platifrons | reverse complement strand
ATTTTCTTATTCAAAGCTTTAAATTGAGATAAAAAAATATTTCTGATGGATGAGGTTCTTCATGATAGATTGATATTAAATAATGTGTAAGATCATATCATATAATTGTGAACAGTGAGTGTTATATATATATATGGAGAAAACATTTTTATACATGTAATTGTACATGTAGACATATTATTATTATAATATATTATCTGTATGTGTAGCTCCTCAAGACATGGTCCAGTCCTTGCATTAATTATTATTATTATTATTGTATTTTATATACATATTTGCTAGTTCTCCATTCCTAGGAGGGAATCAGCCTCCTACATTTCCTTAACTTTCTAATCTTGAACAAAGGGGAATAATCCATAGAATATATAACGGTTGATGTTTTTATAATTTTTTTTTATCTCCCTTGGGTGCCTGCTTCCCTCCTAGTAAATCGTTATTATAATTCATCAATTTAACTTGTATTATGTATTCTAATCATTGTAATCATTGTATGAATTTATAAACCCGCAAGGGTCCTTAATGGGATTAATAAAATATTCTATATATTCTATATAATTTGTATTCCTTTACGTATAAGGTAGTCCTACAATATAAGACTCCGATTAGGTGCGATGTTTACTTTACATGTTTTAATTTTATTTTTCCTTTTTATTATTTTTTGTTATTTACTATTTACTGTTTTCTATTTATTTTTTTATTTCTGATGTCCGCGCCTCGGAGTCTTATGTAGGAAGCCATATTTCCTTTAGCAAGTTCCCATCAAATTTCGATGGGAACTTTTGGACCATTTTACACTATTATAATAACATTTCATAATAGCTCAAACTGCACACGCTGGAATATATATATTAAAAAAGAATAAAAATGCACTTACTTTTATATGTCAAGTCCGATTTCCATGTTTTTTATTGTGATTTTGCCAAGCCCCCCTCTCGTCTGCAATGATGCGACATGTCATCCTCCGAGAGAATCCGAGTGAAAAACAAGTGAATCCGGCATCCCAGTGAATCCTATATTTGGGAATTTGGTTTACAAAACGAAACTGTACTTGCCTCATGAAATATCTCTTGTGTGTATTTGTCACAACCGACATGAAATAGATTCTAATTCAGCAAATAACGCATGTTCTAGTGTCATGATGTCTAAATATCTATAATTGGTTCTTAATAATATTAATATGCTCTATGCAAACCGTTATTTTCCAAGGCACAAATCCGTAATGTATACAAACCTCCACATTTAAACATGCACGTGACCTATATATATATAACACTTCTCCGGAACACGCCACGATTCTCACCTGCTACCTAATTTAAATTAATTGGACAGTTAATTGACACACAAAATCAAGGTAGGTTACATTTTCATACTATATTATCATAGATTTTACCCATACACCGCAGTAACGGGTGTTTCTTGGATTTTCAAAAATGCTACGGGAAATATGGCTTCCTACATAAGACTAAGAGGCGCGGACATCAGAAATAAAAAAAAATAAATAGAAAACAGTAAATAGTAAATAACAAAAAATAATAAAAAGGAAAAATAAAATTAAAACATGTAAAGTAAACATCGCGCCNTCTTGAACAAAGGGGAATAATCCATAGAATATATAACGGTTGCTGTTTTTAATAAATGTTTTTATCTCCCTTGGGTGCCTGCTTCCCTCCTAGTAAATCGTTATTATAATTCATCAATTTAACTTGTATTATGTATTCTAATCATTGTAATCATTGTATGAAATTATAAACCCGCAAGGGTCCTTAATTGGATTAATAAAATATTCTATATATTCTATATAATTTGTATTCCTTTACGTATAAGGGTGTCATACACGATTCCTATAACAGATTGTGTTCGCTTTGTTTAACAGTAACATGGCGGGTGTCATTAGTGTAGCAGGAACTTCGAATCCTTCCGGATCACCTGAGGTCACTCCCGGTTTTTAGAGGTGTTCGTGTTGTTCAGTCTTTCGTTTTCTGTGTAGTGTTTTAAAGGTCATTGTTTGTCTCTGTATCCTTTTTCGTTTGACCATTGTATTGTCTGTTCTTCTTAAAGTTACCACCTGTCATAACCAATTTGGTATCTGTAATCTTTTGTTTAATACCCATATGTCTTATCTGAGAGATGCTTAGCAATATTGGCAATTGCTGTTGAATTAGAGGGTCTGAATTAAACACAGAGAACTTAAATATGCGAACTTGAGGGGAGCTGTGTCTTCTTTATATACAGAAAAAAAAATTCCGTTGCCAACTTTTATAGAAACAATATCTTGACCTGCAAGTTGCAAAAGATAAATAACAAGTAATCTTGGTAAATTTTGAAGAAAGATTTCCGATTTTGCATCTCCAAAAAATAACCTGAATTATATTTCGTACATAGATATGTTTTTGGCTCTGTGGATAAAACCAAGACAAAATATGAAATGATCAATCCCTTAAATATAATCCATTAACCACCTGCACTATACATTATGGATACTTACAACTGTTTTCTCGTCATATTATGATGGAAAGAAATAATTTGATTGTGATCGTGTAAATGTATATCCTTAATGAGAATCGCCTCAATAATAAACGGGAAATAGTGTCATTATTATTGACTGTATCGAACAATTTTCAAGTGTATCAATAATCATTAAGGTTAATAATGTGACGGAAAACCATTTCCGTTTCGTGATTCTTTCTATTTCCCAGTACATACCCTGACCATTAAGTCTAGCCGGATCGTGCTGCGGAAACACATCAATCGCTTCACCTCAATCAAAAGGTCGTGTCACCGACGCTTGTAATTCAGTTACCCAGCTTCTGAAAGTAATACATCATTTTATTTAGACACATGTAGAATCTCTAATGTGAGAGAAATGATTCTGAAAGACATATCAAAACAATAACGCATTAGTGGATGTGTTTTTTTCTTATTTAAAACTAGAGCAAAAATAGCATCTGCTGTCGGAGACAACAGATAAAATGACATTGAGAAGGAAGAGTACAAACATCACAATATATATAGACAAAACAGCATAAAATAAAGAATACAGAATACAATGACATTGTGAGGAACGAGTACAAACATCACAATATATATATAGACAAAACAGCATCAAATAAAGAAAATCGAAAAAAAAAATAGAAAAAAAAATCAGACGACACTGTCGGAACAGTTCCAAAATTCAATAGAAAGATCATAAAAAGATACACAAACGATGCCCCAAATAAGGAAATACATGGCCGCTTTCCTGGCTCAGTACAGGCACTTAATAAACAAGGAAATACATGGCCGCTCGCTTTCCTGGCTTAGTACAGACACTTAATAAACAAGAAAATACATGGCCGCTCACTTTCCTGGCTTAGTACAGGCACTTAATAAACAAGAAAATACATGGCCGCTCGCTTTCCTGGCTCAGTACAGGCACTTAATAAACAAGAAAATACATGGCCGCTCGCTTTGCTGACTTAGTACAGACACTTAATAAACAAGAAAATACATGGCCGCTCACTTTCCTGGCTTAGTACAGGCACTTAATAAACAAGAAAATACATGGCCGCTCGCTTTCCTGGCTCAGTACAGGCACTTAATAAACAAGAAAATACATGGCCGCTCGCTTTGCTGACTTAGTACAGACACTTAATAAACAAGAAAATACATGGCCACTCACTTTCCTGACTTAGTACAGGCACTTAATAAAAAGTGATGGTGTTAAACTAGTTTGTGGGTTTGTTTATATACAAGTAAGATTGTAGTGTATAACAATATATAGTGAACACCCATACACATCTATCAGAACAGAGGCCCGGTTGGCTCAATGAGTTAGGTCGTTGGATCTAACAGCTCATACAAGCCTATCACCAATACGGCGTGGGTTCGCAACAAAATTACAAATTACAAAAAAGGGTGCACTCGACTCGCAGCCGCAAGTGATAAAGTTTACCAGTTGCTTGCCCAGGGTCGATGGTTCTCTCCGGGTACTCCGGCTTCCTCCAACACTAAAACTGGTCGCCATGAGATAGCTGAAATATTGTTGAAAGAGGAGTTAAACACCAAAAATTCAAATTCAAAAAAATTCTCTCAGAATACACGGGAAACATTATCAATTTGTATGTTAGACATATTATCATTGCTTTATCTTACAGTAGTTTGCTGTCTGCTTAGTGAAAGATATTGTAAGCTTCTACGCTGTTTTAGAACATGTTCATTTACCAAAACTTGTACTGTAATTATTATTAAACCTAATGTTCCCCTCCCTCGAGAATAGATTACCTTAGTCTATGATGGGTATCCTGCTTTGGCACTTTGATTTGTTTTGCTCCCAAAAACATTTAATCTATTTGGGTTTCCAATCTTTTGACTTTCAGCGTGCTTGCTGAAGATTGTTCCGGAAGTGAGTTGTGTGCGCTCAATTAGATATCTACTTTTTTATTGTTATAACATTGTACCATTTAAATCATTCATACAATTATTTTTCCAAGTTCCAACATTATCTTATACTTCTCTAAAATAGTTAAATAATCTTATATATATACTATTACTGACTGCTAAGATATATTCAGTAGTTCGTTCGTGAACTATTAAAAGTGAATCAAGTAATATTTCCTTCTTTTATTTAATCACAATAAAATAAAAAACAAGAACAAATACCACACTGTCGGAACGATTCTAAAATACCACACTGTCGGAACGATTCTAAAATACCACACTGCCGGAACGATTCCAAAATCCAATCAAATATTCGTGGAAAAAGAGGAAAAATCGATAACCCTAACGGATATGTTCCGTTTGTCGTAATTACAATCCGCTGCTTTCTACAGTCATGACTTAACTTCTGTTTGCCAGATATGGAGCAAGAACTGATTAACCCTTCGGTGCACATGTGAACCCATGGTGTTTGGTGGGGTTCTTGTTGATTCATCATTGGTTTTGAGTGTGATGCTTTGTAGTTCATTGTTTTTTTCATTTGTGTTGTCTATTTACGGCTTCTGATTACCCCTTTGGTACCTTCCAATGTTCCTTGCCTATGTTTCTGTGTTGTCTTTTCTTGATTCCCTCTTTTCGGGTTTCTCTAACGTTTATATATAGGTATGAGCTATACTGATCATTGAAGGCCTCATCGTGACTGTAATATGAGGAATCCCAATTACAAATTGGAGATTGCTTGCGCTCAAAATATAGTTGCTTTTATGTTCAAATATACCCATATCCCATTTCTTATTAAAAGTAATAGCTTTAAGCTATTGTACTACATACCGTTAAGATTTGAAGACGATCGTTATGTAACAACATACGAAGGTGGGGGTGGTAGAAGGGTAATTTTCTATCTTGTGAATTCAATATAATTCGTGATATACCAATTTATTTTTATGTGTGTTATTTACTGTTTCATTTTCATTAGTGGAAAATAACATTTCATTTGCGCCACACAAAAAAAAATCTACATAATAATATACTACCTAACTGCTACATCTTCCGTCCGCTATGCTTATACCTGCCCTCAGTGTCGTCTTAACGCATGGGCACACTGTGTAGTTTCCCAGGGGCCCGACGAGGATAGGGGATCCATGTTAATCTATGTATGTTATGTACGGCAGGTTTTTTTTTAATGTTGAAACACTAATTTTGTTGGAAATACCAATACAATAAATATATGTTTAATTTTATCGACCATTTACATTGTTATTTCTGTTAGTGGTTATGCAGGTGTAAGGTCCCAGTGCACTGCTTTGCCCAGGGGTCTATAATGTTGTTAAGACGGCCCTTCCCTCTTTCCCTTTGCTCACATGTATGATATTATCAATGTATGGCAAATTCAAATCACCACTATCGTTGTGAGTTCGAATCCCACTCAGGCGAGGTGTACTCGATACAACATTATGTGATGAAGTTTGTCATGGCTTGCGACAGGTCGGTGGTTTTCTCCGGTTTCCTCCACCAATAAAACTGACCGCCACGATATGACTGAAATATTGTTGGAAGTGGTGTTAAACACATTAACCATAACTAAATCTTCTAATACGTACTAATTGTGCAGACTTTCTAATTATCTCCCTTTACGACTGTTTCTTTTAAACAGTTATATTATGAAATTAAAAGACGTTTTTTCCAATTAAAATGTATACGTTAATGTTGAGGAAATATAAAGCAACATTTAACTATAGAATAACTGTTTTATATATTTACTTTTATTTGAATTTCGTGTGTAGATATTCGGTGCGGACAGAACAATCAGGGTCGATAAGACACGAAGCTCAAATTTCATGAGCAACATGACAACAATGGCTTGTGTCCATGTATAGCTACTGCAATCCAATATGTCATATGGTGGATAAAACATTAGATAGCCCTACCTCCAAAAATACCGCAGGTAAAACTGAAAACGATTCACGAAATAAAATAAACAGATTTGTTTACATGTTTGCCTATTGTTTCATTGGAAGACTTCTCTTTTCATATTCCACATAGACAATGTTGTTGACATTGACTTTATGGAATTCTTTTTTTGTATTTGATTATTAATTTAGTGTAAGAAAAATTTAAAGATACTAAAGGGGTAATCAGAATCCGTAAATCGAAGAAGAATAGACAACATAATGGCCAAAAGAAAAAGGACAAAAGGACAAACAACATCTGCAAAAGATACACATAAAACTAAAGATCAAGTAATACGAACCCCACTAAAAACCGGGTTTCATGTGCTCGTATCGAGTCAACTCAAATATTTTTGTTTTCATTTCTCCTGCCTTGGAATAGTCAATTTGAACGTTAATCCACGATCTGTTAAAGTTTTCCTAAAGACAGCTTAATACTTTGTTACTTAAATTAGAAACTGTTCTAAGACTCACAAATCAGTTAAATGAAGTGAAAATTAAGAGCTAAAATAAGAAACAAGAATAAATGTGTTAAATGTCAAGATGTTTAAATCGCACGAGATGTCGACATACTTCAGTTGTACAATGTGAAATAATTTCTTACAGCATGCAAGTTCTAATCACTTGGTTCACGGAAGAAGTGTTTTAAAAATAAGGAAAAAATGTTTTTGTTTGACTTGAGCAAATTTGATTTCCTCTTCCTTATTTGAAAAAAAGATGTCGATGTTTCCATGATTTACGGCATAATCAATGTGTTTTTATACTCTAGTATTTCGAATTTTGTATTAAGTCGAACACGAATTATATCACATTACCTTTGTTCTAACTTGATACATTTCAATATCTAACTATTATATAGACAAAACATCCATAAATAGGTCATTGTCTGTGAGTGAGTGAGTGATTGTTGTTTAACACCAAGTGAACAATTTTTCAGCTATGTCACATTCAATAAGATTATGAGCGCTTAGCTGGATATTTTAAGAGCTACATTAAAAACAACAGTCCGGGGATTGACATGTCGCTTTATTTAAACATATCATCTTGATTTCGAGCCAACCATTCTATGGTGCTTACTCCTTAAACATATCATCTTGATTTCGAGCCAACCATTCTATGCTGCTTACTCCTTAAACATATCATCTTGATTTCGAGCCAACCATTCTATGCGCTTACTCCTTAATCATATCATCTTGATTTCGAGCCAACCATTCTATGTGCTTACTCCTTAAACATATCATCTTGATTTCGAGCCAACCATTCTATGGTGCTTACTCCTTAAACATATCATCTTGATTTCGAGCCAACCATTCTATGGTGCTTACTCCTTAAACATATCATCTTGATTTCGAGCCAACCATTCTATGGTGCTTACTCCTTAAACATATCATCTTGATTTCGAGCCAACCATTCTATGGTGCTTACTCCTTAAACATATCATCTTGATTTCGAGCCAACCATTCTATGGTGCTTACTCCTTAAACATATCATCTTGATTTCGAGCCAACCATTCTATGGTGCTTACTCCTTAATTTAAACATATCATCTTGATTTCGAGCCAACCATTATATGGTGCTTACTCCTTAAACATATCATCTTGATTTCGAGCCAACCATTCTATGGTGCTTACTCTTTAAACATATCATCTTGATTTCGAGCCAACCATTCTATGGTGCTTACTCCTTAAACATATCATCTTGATTTCGAGCCAACCATTCTATGGTGCTTACTCCTTAAACATATCATCTTGATTTCGAGCCAACCATTCTATGGTGCTTACTCCTTAATGTTGCGTGCTTAGCCGTGAAGCAGATTTTTATTTTAGCTTGGCCCGACTGGTGCTCGAACCCTTGATCTACCGCACTCGAGGAGAGCATTCTAACCATGACACTACTGATGAGGTCAGTGTTAACTTTTTATCTTAGTCTCGTCATTAATAATGTTGAAATACTGCATTCTCATGTGATGATGTCATAAACAACAGTCTATCAGGAAGATATTGCTAGTCGCTCCCATTCCAATCAATTCCGCGCAGTATCCTACCATGTACCCTTAAGTGCATTCGTTGTGATTCGAACAAACTTCTGAAAGATCATTCAATAATCATTCGTGTATAATTCTGTTCGGAAATTTCTGACAATAGCATTGATACATATTCCAATAAGGTTTTAAGTTAAACTATAAATTGCTGTGTCACCTGTCCATGCTTTCCGTTTGATAAACCAACATCCTACCCTTTGCCAATACACACACACATGCCCGAACACACGACGCATTGTGAATGGACAATGAATTCCAGTTACGGTTCAACCATCGTCGATAACCCAATGCTAGTCACGCTCCGATTACTCTCCACATACCACCCGTGATCAGCTGACAGAAAAATGCCCATTCCCATGTGATCGTTTTAAAACAATTTGTACCGGTGACGGTCTTATGGCCAATTAAATCACAGTTTTTAAATGTACCCAAATTAAGGAACGAATTCCTTGCAAATTTCGATGAAACGATGATCCAGTGACAGTTGACTCATTAGAGATGTGGAGAGTAATCGAAGCGTGATCAGATGTGAGTTATCGACGATATGGTTCAATCAGCTTTGTTCGTTCTGACATGAGGATTTTTTAAATATATTTCTGATTGTGTTGGCAACGCCATTTTGGCTTTCTATAAACTAAACACAAACTTTGTAGAGAACAATTTTATGTCAGTAATGGGAAGTTTTGATAGAGAACCTATAATAGTAATGACAAAATAATCAAGATGCAGAAAAGCTGTAGGATATCAAAGGGGTAATCAGAGCCCGTACATTTACATCGAAGGAGGGACAATACAATGGCCATAAGAAAAAAAAAAGACAAACGATAAACAATGGTCGACAATGTAAACAGAAAAACTAAAAATTGAGCAACATGAACTCAGTTAAGATTCGGGGCTGACCACAGGCGTCCCGGAAGTGTAGGTAGTTCCTGTTCTACTAGTGACACCAGTCGTGGTACTCTTCAGGTGATAAGTCATGAACGAGGAAATGGAGCATGTCGGTGGTCATCTGTGACACAGATTTTCCGTGCAACGATGAATGTAAGCCATGCCAGTAAAATTTATCCAGAAAACTCTCCGATGTCGTCATATTTACACAGTCTTCATTCCTATGCAACTTCCAACATAATAAACTTGTCATAATATATTAAATTTTTACTGACTTCTGCGTTGGAATTTAATTTTTTTTTTCAAACTAGTAAAGATATTGGGTCAAACTTTTATTAATGCAATTATCTAATTGTGAACATTTCTGATTTACTCTGTATAATTACTTTACGGATATCCGTTCAACTCTGTAACCTCATTTTCAAACCGGAACTTCATGGCAGCCATCAAAGTTTTTACGACTTTTAAAAAAAGATAGAAAATTTAATCAGTTTCACTTAAAATTTGCAATCATGTGATTAAGAATCACGATCGTGACGAAGGAAAAGTTGTTATGTTCTCTATTAAATTTACTATCGCGAAATTAGATTTCAAATAAATTTAAAAAATACTTTTATCTGACGATGAAAATTCAATAACTTTAATTGAAATGTATTTGTTGACTAATATAAATCACAATTATATTATTTCATTAATCAAAGTCGATTCAATTTTGTAAACTCTGGATACTGAATGACTTTTTATATGTAAGTTATTTAATTTGAAGATAATTTTACATATTTACATTACAGAAATTCATGACTTCTGTGTTGTAAATTAATCAGCATTTTATAAAAGAGCACATGCAGCACAAATCGGGAATCTACCAACAAAATATACCATGCTGTCAGCACAGTTACAATCGAATAAGGCAATACCGACATCCCTCACATAAATATGCTGCCCACGCTCCTGACTTGGTATAGGTACCTACATGTATTTCAAAAGTGTATGTGGGGTGGGGTGAGGCATGGGTCCAAACGTCCCTCCCAGTGAAATAGTGCGGTCAAGTAAGTGTTCTCCACACGCGAGCAAAGGCCGATCCCCACACACAATTGGCTAGCAGCAATGTTGCAAGGAACACAGAATCATAATCTTAAACTTATCGCTCAACAAATTCATTCTTCATGACGTAAACAAAGAGAGTCAGTGTGTTAGCCATCATTTAATTGGTGGACTGTACACATTTCTCTCAGAAGACACGCTAAAAAAACAATGGTCAACTCTCACACAAACCCAATTGCAAACACCAAATCTCATAAATCTCATCCGCTCGTTTCGATTGCAGTAGATCGTGGATTCGAGACCCGGTCGGATCAAATCAAAGACTATGAAATTGATATCTGTTGCTTCTTCGTTAATTAATTAGTAAGAGCAAAGATGTGTTGTCGCGGAATCACGAGTGGAGCGACATGTCTACCCACGAACTGGTGTTTCAGTCAGCTAGCACTATAAGATCCTACTAAGTACATTGTTCTAGTGCTAAATGGACATCATCATCATCATCTCGTCGAATGTAACTTGTTGTTGATATAGCTGAAAAAAATGTGCATTTGGCGTTAAGCAATAATCACTCACTCACTCTTATTGGTTTCATTTAAAAAAAATGGTGGTGCATGCACGGGTACATGTATCAAAATTATTTGAAATAATGTGTACCCAGTTATAATAATTATTATTATTGTGTACATATAATTGACATTGTGTTGTAGATTTGTCGAAAATTCTTAAAGTAATTCAAATAAATATCACCGATTCTCTAAAATGTTCAAACTGTAATAAATTTTGTGTTTGTATTCCAAAATTAAAACTCCCACGAGAAATTGTACAGATCGATCAAAATCCTAAACCGTGCCATTTTATAATTGAAAAGAACTGGTTTTATTCAAAAATCTAATAGGAAATATTTAAAAAATGAAAATGTTTTGCCAAAGCATTTAAAATTTGATAGTTTAACCAATTCAGTAGAACACAAAGACGTGATAACTGAGTTAGTTAATGTGATAAATATCTTCTTCCATCAAATACTGACCGCCTTCAACAAGTGAAAGATTATCTCGGCGCTGATTTTTGAATTCAAAATTGTTTTGTTTCTTCATCTACTCTAAAACCATGTAAGATTATGAGATTTTGCCCATATAGATTGACTGATTTTGGATATTCGCGTAGGTTTTCTCTCTTTTTTTAAAAGTAATATTACACCAGTTTTGGATGAAGAAAATGTTTTTCTGAAAATTAAATTTGGAATACGGCGGTGCCTTTACTAAGCTATTCATGCATGTTTCATGTCGAAATATGTTCCCAACAACTAGAAATCTGCAAATCCGTGTGCATGTTTATCGTCCTCGCCATTGTTGTGGAGACTGGGTTGTTTTGTTCCAATGATTGCCGACCATGACCTCGTGAAGAAAAGATAAACAATCATGGATGCTGAGGTAAGCACGCACACATTCCTGACAATGATTATTGAGGAATCTGTCATGTCGTGTGAACCAATTTTTGCTTGCAATTATTCATATGTGGTACACACGGAATATATACATTTTGTTTTTCATCAACTGAACAGTGCGCATGAGCGATAATCTCCCCGAAAGAGTTCAAATCTTGGGTCACGCGCATATCATTTGTATTACTGTCCGAGAGGACAGAATTCTCTGCTGTCAAATATTTTGCGATTTGCTCTTAATATCTGCTTTTGAGCGGATTTTCAATGTTATGCAGTTGATTTTAGTTAAAATTAAGTGACATATTAAGTGAAAATATTTAATCCAAAAATTACACGATATTTGCCTTTGATATTACTTTAAAATCAAATCTAATCAAATATTTTATTGTGTACAATTTGTAATAAACAATCAAAATATAATGGTAAATAATATCCAATGAGTATTGTGAAGCGTATCTTGTCCTAATAACTGCATTATGATGAGTCAATCTTTTGAAAGTGGCGTTAAACACCATAACTCATAATCCTCTACCAGGTTTGAAGCAGATGGAGTCAACATGTATTTATTATTTCTTTTAATTTCTGGCAATTCTACAAATCGTGTGTTTACAATCCAAGCGAGATAACTCGATCCGAATAATTGTCAGTGAAAATATTTTCCGATAGCTCTGATGAATGGTTGTGGTGTTCAATGCCACTTTCAACAATATTTCAGTTATATTTTGGCTTGTAATTGGAGAAAATCAGCGACATGCCACCAGTCACTGACAAATTTCTTCATATAAAGTTGCATGGAGCACACCTCTCCTCTTAAGATATGATCATCACCAAGGTAGATGTAAACTCGACGACCACAAATTTAACCCGAACAGAGTATGCATCATACATATACTGAAAAATACTGCTGTCATACCCATCGTGTGTGTGGGTGTTGTTCTCAATGCTTTATTATAATTTTTTGTATGATATTGGTCATTTTATGACATTTATTGTATTATTCCGATTTTCCTCGGTTTTTTTGTTTTCCCCTTGGTAATTGTCCAGAGTTGACTGCATTTTCTGTGAAAGTATGACGATTGACGCCACTGAAATGATGGCATTCATGTCTAAGCTCTCGTCCGACTGAAGTTTTGAAGGTAGATTAAATTCATTGGAGTAACATTACTTTTTTGCAATTTCATTATGACCAGGTGTAACTATGGAGACAACAGAAAGAACATACAATGTATAAACACATGTGCATTGTACTTTGTAAATATCTTCCCCGATGGTACTATTCGATCACATCTCGTCAGTACTGAGCTGGGCGTGAACCTATACTTCACTAGTGGAATGGAAATTGTCTATCTATATTAGTATATACCTTTAAAATATTGCTCTTCCTACAGTTCTAGGAACGGGTATTCATTTTCTACTATTTGTCTAAAACAGGTCAGTAGTATTTTTGTATGGACATTGTGTATGTGTAGTTGTGTTAAGTTCCAGTCTATTGGTAGCTTTCTTGAGTACATATCAGTCAGGAAGCCAGTGACGCAGGAGAGTTCCATCTAAAAACAAAGTCACGTGACTTCGCGTCATTTTTGATGAAAAATGACGTTCAACCCTTCGGTTAAAATACGCCGGTTTACAATAAATACGTACGCTTGCAATCAATTAAAATATACGGAATATGTCTATGGATAAATAAAAATTTATTGCATCACATCAGTTTTTATTTATATAGTGCACAAACATCGAATTTTGCTACTTGAAGTGGACTCATTTTCAAAACAAATGTCGAGGTGGTTCTATTTAAGTCAGAAAATTAATTAAAACAATATGATGGCTTTCTGTAACATCCATTGCCTGAGGAAATCATCTAGGATCATTGTCATACCGACAACTAGTGCCAATGTCTTGTGGGATGCAATTGTGTCTCTTAGTTCTACACCCACCTTGATCGATCGACCATTTGCCAAACATCGAAATTCATTGTCTTTCGGAACACATCGGTGGTGTTTCTTAACATCAACAATAAACGACACACAAGCGTACATCCGAAAGAGGATAAATCATTTGGGAAAGAGGGGTATATTTTTATGTCTTTTTTTTATTTTCTTGTATTAATACCGTATTTTTCACTTTAATTGAATCATTTTTATTCCAATATTGTTTTAAACAATGTGCATTTTGTAATTTAGACTGGGGAATTACTATTTATCATCACTTAAATTTAAAAAAAATCATCTATGATACTAGATTTGTTGGGTGAAAGCACAGGGGATGTACAACAAAATTAATAATTTCAATTTAATTTAATTTCAATACAACAGGTACCAGATTATATGAAATTAGCATGTAAACATAAATTAGGAAAAAATATGAAAATTTTAAACATGTAAAAAAATGAATGAATTTTTAAAAATCTAAAAAAAAATTAAACTTTGAGACAAAACGGGGCATAAAAAATTGTATTCAGATATCATATACCTTCCTATTACATCAAGGCAAACTAAAAAAAAATCAGTGTAAGCAAATATTTTTCTTGAAATTAGGAACTTTTATTATCTGAATGAAAGCTACCAAGTTTCATGTTTATCTCACAATGTAAATAACAATGTATTTGGAATATTCATGTGTTTGACACAACTACAAACTAGCTTTTATAACATATACAGGCGGTTAGGTTCTAATAATTCTTTCACCAGGACATTCACAAAATTACCAGCATTTACAAATTTGGGTACTCAGTTTGCAACTTAGGTTGCAATAATTTTTCCCCCATAACATTCACAAACAGAATGACTAGCAATCACATAAAAAGACACACACAAAATGATTAGCATTCACATAAAAGACACATACAGAATGACTTGCATTCACATGAAGGGACAAACCAGAATTTCAAATTTCACTAAGTAAATAAAATGACTAGAATGAATATGTTTTCTGTTGGCAAAATAATCAAGTACATGTATTGGTTAATATTGTTTTAAATTGAAGTTTAAAAAAAACTATTTTATTTGATCCAATGACTGGATAAAAGTTAATAAAGGGGCAAATTTAGAAAAATTCTTTTCTGTAAAAGAAGATTTATTAAATTCATCATTAGAATACATAGATAAAAGAGAATTATATTTCTCATATACAACATGCAACAGAAGTACCTTTTCATCCAAAAAAAAGCCTGAATAACAAATTCAACAACATGTTGAAGTGTATACAGGTGGTTAAGTTGTAATAATTCTTTCACCAGGACATTCACAAAACTTTTTCAACAACTTGGTTCTTGTTCAAAATATCTAAAAGAAATTGAAAAGTTTGAGATCTTGTTTCAGCTCTACTTTCTGACCTAGAAAATGTGTTACAACTGTTATAACAATATGTAGGACAATATAATTTATCTTTTGGGCAAAATTCTTTACAGAAATTTTATTCATTCTTGAAATATTTAAGAACAAGTCCTGGTTTTCAATTGAAATAAACCTTTTGACTTTCAGATGAAGTTTTACAACTTACACAATCAAAAAATTATTTTCTGAATGACTAAATATAATATTATAATGTTTATGACACAAGGTGTCTTGAAAACTCTGATCCTTGTCTAAAAATTTGTCACTTATGCAAATATCAAATACTGTTTGAAAATATAATGTTTCAATAGTAGTGTCATGTCCACTCTTTTTTCATAAATCAAAATGGTTTTAAAAAAACAGGTTTTTTTTTCATCTTCAACACTCTTACTTCCATTAGGAAATACATTTATTGTACCTTTCTATTAACTGGCTCATCATTTTCAAGCAGACTATTTTCAGTGGACAGGGACGTAGCTGAGGCTTAATAGTGTGCACGCCATAATTACTTTCGACGAGATGCAAAATGGGGAGATCTGGGGCCATTCCAGGGTTTCATATAACATAGAATCAAGTACAATTTTAATGACTTTGATAGACAAAAATATCCTAAAATTGTCAACAATCTGCCCTTCGTGTCTTAACAGATACGAACACCTCCATTGCTTTGTACAAGTACACTTCAAAATCTCGGTGAATATGCATCAATCCTAGGGAAGATAGCCTGTCATTCTTCATAGTCGAACTAACACAAGTTTTCAAACGTCTCAGTACACTAAGTGACATCTCAGCAGTGGCGCTTGCTACTGGCATGCTTAACAAAACACATAACATTGTATCCATAGAAGGATAGAGAACTGGATTTACAGAATCTAGGATGGTAAAAAGCAGGGCATATGAGAGGAGGGATCAGCCGGTACATCGGTACGGGGCCCGGAAATCCACGAAAGGGCCCGTGAATCTCTGAGGGGCCCCACAGCCTTAGCCATTGACGTTTTATTTTAATTTTTTCATTATTTTTTGGTATTTTTAACTCAAATCCACAGTTTTGAGAGAGGTTTCAGCCTGTTCTCAGACCCCAAAGCAGTATTGTTCCGCCTTGCAAAATTTCTCTTGGATGCCCTGTTGCAGGTACATCGTCATAATTCTTTTTCACAACTTATAATAAAATGAAAAAAAAAGTATCATATCGTCGGAAAAGTTCCAAAAATTCAATAGAAAAATCGTAGAAATAAGCAAATTCGATATCCCTAGCACACATATATATATGACCGCTCACTTTCCTGACTTAGTACAGGTACTTCAGTAAAAAGTGACGAGGTAAAACTAGTTGGATTATAACTTGCCATTGTCTTAAGAAATACCAATATAGCCACATCTCCTCTGAACTGTCGATCGAGAAAAAAAAACATAATACATATACTAGACAGGTAACACGTGCATCATACTTGATAAATTCGCAATTAATATTTCGAATGTACAATAGCGACTTCCGCCCAACATGAAAACAGGACAGATTGATGTACTTGAAAAATCATCCCACCCCTCTCCCCAACGTCAACGTATGAAAAATAGAAATAGCCTTGTGTGATTTAAATAGGTACTAACTGCATTACATGTAAACCGCATGATGCTGTTTGATAAAGACCTTTAGTTAGAAAAATGTACACCTGCATGAAACAGTGTTGTAATTAAAGATCATGAACGTGATTGAGAAGAATTTCAATGTTTATTATAAATAAGGTTGAAACAAGTCACATTTTGATATCAATTCGGTTGTATTTCACTTTTTTGACGATTTCAATTACGGAAGACGGACCGCAACCAGGACCAAATGAATACCTGAATGAAATAGTGTTGTAATTAAAAACCATGTACGTGAAATATAACACTGAAGGAATTTCAATAAGAAT
>MJUT01043854.1:248463-272410 GCA_002080005.1 Gigantidas platifrons | reverse complement strand
AAAGAATGATTGTGCAGGCAGACAGAAGAACTTTTATGCATGATTTCAATTAATCAAATTTGTCTGAAGTTAATTAATTGCCGATCATTTATTAAAATCTTTGATTGTTGTTTAACACCTATGATAAGCTTGGATATTGTTGGTATAGTACTAGTTCATTTTTAGATTACCGAAATCATCAGTCAGCTCTAAATAATTTGCTATTGAACGACAATTTTCGGCATTTCTTTTTCCTTTCTTACTTAGTAAAACTCTGAATAAACATTTACTTATTTGTAGTTTATTTCCATTGTTCTTCAATTGTTTGAGTAATGAGTATCGGCATCTCCTATTCATCAATCAGTATGCATTTGATTATGGTTTTTTTAATTAAAATTGCGCGAAAAATTACTGCTTTCAATAAAATATGTACACATCACCAATATTTTTTTAAAATAAAAAATAATATAATGAAATTTTGTCATTTTTAACAATAGTCGGCAATATGGGATTCGGCAAAATGGACTCGGCAATATGGGAATCGGCAATCTGGTACTAATTCATCGATTTTACCTAGGTACTTTCCCTGTGTTTATAATTAGCGACACATCAGCTGATTACACCTGTCAATCTACCTGTTAATCTACAAAGCTTGGGTGATTTTGTATTGATTTTCAGCAATTAAATATTAAAAATCAATCACTTTGTTTGTTTAATAGTAAAGTTTTTGACAGGGGTTCAGCATTTTAGATATGGCTTCTCGTAAAAGACACTCGTCGTGTCCCGATGGACCAGCTAACCCTAAGAAAATTAAATACGCCTGCAAATTTCAAAAAAAGTGGAAAATAGAATCGTATGTGTACTGCACAGTATGCAATTCGCATTTTGGTATCACATACGGAGGTGAAAACGATGTACAAAGACATGTTACATCAACGAGTCATAAGCAGAATTCCAAACAAGAAATTGACAGACATTTTCTTGAAAAAGACAACTACTCTAGATGAGAACGTTCTGAAAGCTGAAGTGTTATTTACATATTTCATTACAGAACATAATGTGCCGTTTTTGATAACTGATCATTTCTCTCAACTCTGTAAAATAATGTTTACAGATTCTGCTAGATTTGACACATTTTGGACTGAAATTAAATGCATTAAAATAGTCAACACTTGTACTCTTAGGTTTAACTTGTTGTCTCATCTGGCACTGAACATTTTGAGTTTGCCACACAGCAATGCTGATCCAGAAAGGTGCTTTTCTATCTTGAGGAAGATAGACACAGACTCTAGGGGAAATTTGTCACACAACACTATTATGTCACTGATGAACTGCAAATTCAATATTGAGTGTAACTGTTTTGAATAAACCCTATCCAAGTCAGTTCTGAATAAAGCAAAGAATGCTTGCTCCTCTTACATGCAAAATCTACAAATGGTATCTGAAGATGTGAATGACAGGGAGTAGAATGTTGGTCATTGTGATATATACATTTTGCACTACATTTTGTATTGTATTTGTAGAACTAAAAAGATGTTTTTTCATGCATATAAGTATGAATATGTTTTAAATTAAACTATAGAAGAGTAAAAGTTGTTGATAAATACGTCGATAAAAATTCTCCCTGATCAGACCCCCAATCTCCTGGTTTTTGAAGGCAAATCTCCTGCAAAGACCTGCTGACATTATCACATGTATGTATAAGGTTTATTCCGTCATCGTCATGGTAAACAAACGTCGTTACGACATTACGAGTATGGGTGACACCTGGTGGGTTATTATTATCTACCCTTGCGTAAATGTTTTTAGCCTTATGGGAGGAGGTACGAAAGTTGACGTTGGCTTCCCGACTGTATAGTATAACTAATCGTAGATTTTGAATATCAAAATAACACCACGAGTGACCGAAGTACGCATAAGGATTAAACGAATGGGCGGAACTTGTTCCGTCCACGAGTTTAATCGTTAATGCGTATTCGGTCACGAGTGGTCTTATTTTGACATTCAAAATGTATGATTTAGCTATACTGTTTATTATATAGACTTTCAATATTTCTTATATATATTTTTTCTATTTGTATATTTGATTGCACGCGTGTGAATCTACGAGCAATGATACTACAGGGTTCAGCTGGAAGGATCTGCCATCTTGAAAATATGAAATCCTATTTTTCATATTTACAACAATGTACAAAAATAATTAAAATGCTTACCTTGAAAGCTTATTTTAGTTAAATTAAATCACAATTGAAGCGTATACGAAGCCAAATAGCGTCTAATCTTTATGTTTCAAACTGGAAGTCTTCATATGACGTCAATGACGTCATCTTGGTGATGTGCCAAAGTTATCAATAACATTTCGCGGAATTTTTTCAGCTTACAATCGTATGTGTATTCACCGTTGCCCAACAAGGGACGTAACCACCACACTTATAGTTTTGCAAAGTAGTTCCGGCGGAAAAAAACTGATAGTTCACTATATAATAATAGCTCATTCCTTATCGACCAGTATGACTATATATGTATTGTCTTTCAATCACTTTAATTTACTTTTTTTTATACAGTATTGATTCTGAATAAGCTTATACATAAAACGTCGGATTAATCTGTATTTTTTTTATCTAAAAAATAACAACGATTATTCACTATTTTAAGACGAGCTTTATTGTTGTTCGTTACTTATAAGCATGCAGGTGAGCGATAGCCTTAAGCGATAAAGAACCAATAGCGAAATGAACAAAAAAGCACGTGACACTGTTTGTAAATATTTAGCAAATCTTCACATAAATAGCTGAGAATATCTGTTTAACAATATTTGTCCACCTATTCGTGTACTCAATGCGCCTTTGTACCACTATTCCTCGGCTTAAGGCAAAAAATGTGTGCAACAGAAAATAATAGATACATGTATATTGATAGTTCCATTGTAATGTGATAAAGCGTTATTTCGATTATGAGATTTACATATTTACTTGCAAATTTGTTCGAAAAGACAATATATTTACACAAGAGGTGGGTGTGTGCACAATTAAAAAGGCATATACTTGTAAGAATCGAATCTCCGACCTTCGTCTTATCAGGTGGGACGTGAAATTACACGGCTATATCCGTATACAAATAATCTCCCGTGCCAAAAGTTAGTAAAGTTTTTTTTGTCAAATAACCAATTGTAAATAATAATAATGAACCTTCAAACCAATGAACTTCGAATCAATGAACCTCGGACCATTTAATTATCGGACTTCTAAACCTTCGAGTTACCGATTGCCATTTCATGTCCTGTAGAAGGATTTGTGCCAGTTTTTGTTGTTTCGTAACAAGTGGTTTAAGGAGGAGCTGGAAATTATAACCAATCATGTGACGTCTGTGAGCGGACGCCGACACAAGACGACGGATAGTGATGCCTATATATCGATTCTGCTACGCAGGTGGCATAATTGCTTCTGACAAATAGAAAATAACAACAGACATATAGATGTAGTTTTGACGCATGGTGATCAATTCCTATTAATATGCTACTGAAGTGGGTAAATTTTTTCAACTTTCATATCTATGATTGGGCCGTATATTGTTACCTTTTAAAATATATCAACTGGTGTGTGCGTAATTAAAAGCTATGATATAGCAATGGGTCATATTTATACAAGCTCCCAGCTTCATACGACAAAGAAGATTTTTAAACAACATAGCTTTGATACACAATAGTTTTCTTACAAATTGACGCTCTATCATACCATTTTGTTCAGCGCCTTTTTGCTAATCTTGATCTGACAAGAATGCATGTACTATAATATATCGACTGAGACTACCACACTTCAATCAGTCGATTAGATAGTTTACAGTTGTTCAAAGATACCAAAGGACTACGCGTATACAAAGTTACTTAAATTAACGTGTACAAAATTAATATACCATTTATTTGTAGATCTTTGTTTGGATCCGGACTAATACTATCAATAAACATGAACAATTTAATTTACCATATCTTTATATGTTTTAATACTAAATCCTGTCAATAAACGTGAAAAAATCAATTATAATATCTTTGTATGTTTTATTACTAAATATTGTCAATTAAAATGAAAAATTAAATTCAGAATGACTTTGTATGTGAATAATCGCTAACATATATAATTATGTTTAATATTACTTTAAGAACATCAAAGCGAAACATAAAAATGTTCATCGTTTAAAATAAACTCCAAATGAACCGATTTGCTGACTAATCGCATTTTCCCCTTATATTTTGAATGATTGATTGTTATTTAACGTCAAGCGAGTAGGCACTTTGCAGCGGACATAGAAAATGTTTGCATAGCGAACTCTCCATATTTTTCCCCTGACAGAGCCTTCCCAGGTTGTCCTATACCACGTTTTATCCCACTCTTACCTCATTTATTGGGCCGTCGTGGTCGTGATTGCATAGTAGCTGGATTTACTCCTAGCTGTGCAATCAGTGCGAATAACCAATAAAGTTGCGAGTTCTAATCCCCTTGATGATGAAGTGTACTCGATACAACAAAACCACATTAAGTGATCAAGTCTGTCACTGACTTGCGACAGGTCTGTGGTTTTCTCCGAGTACTCTGGTTTCCTTAATCAATAAAACTGACCGCCACGATATAACTGAAATATTGTTGAAATGCTATAGCCCTAGCTCTACTTGATTTCTGTATCAATTTCAGATATGATATCTTGTTCTCGTCCTGAATATTATTCCTCGCTTGGCGTTAAGCAATAATCAACCAATCAATCATTTAATTACAAAAACAAGTTCATGTTGGTAAAAAGGGTGACACTGGGTCGGCTTAATTGGTGGAAGTTTGAATTGCCACCGGGAAAAAACGCATAAAATGGACAAGGTCGGAAAATGTTGCCTTCCAACTGGAACCAAAGACCACTCTTAACAAACGGTTGCCCATAAGGAGCTGCTACATATTACTTTTTTACTTAAAAGAAGCATGCCTGAAAAGTTACTAACTTCGCACTGAACAATACTACTTACTCTCTGGTTTTTAAACTTGAATGTATAACAGAAAATTACTTTAAATGTACATATGTATGCGCCATTGTATGTTAACTGTAAGATAAAATAAACTGCTTGTAGTTGGATTGCAGAGTGCATTCCTGTTGATAACAAATAACGATACTTTAAGATCTGCAATTTCCTGTAACAAAATTATAAAAAAAAAAAAAAGATTTGTTTTCCATATTGAAATAATGCTCTTTGTTCCAATTTTGACAACAATTTAGTAAGAAAGAATGTGGATGTAAATTAATATGAGAAATTATCCAACCTTACACGTTGACATAAATTAGAGGAAATTTATGAAACAACACCTGTGTTTTTGTTCTGCATTTCACAATCACAGTAGCGTCATGTTTTATGGTTGTATTCTCTGAAGACTCTTGTTTGTTTTGAAATGAAACTGGGAACAGGGAACTGGACCATACACGGTAAGTCTAGAGAGATACTTTCGCTTTAGTGATGGCATTCGGAGCTCTATATACTTACCGTGCATGGTTCAGTTTCCGGTTTTATGTCGACCCAAGGCAGGAGTCTACTTCCGTTACTTTACAGTTGAAAATCGATGAGATTCGTTTTGGAGAAGGAACATTTTGCTGTAGATCTTGAACAAAGGTAAGCATAGCATATACTGAGACATTCTGAAGCAGAAAAATCATCGAGGAAACGAACAATACATCGTAGGTTACCAATACAAAATAAACAAGTTCTTACTGCCTATACAATTGTCTAATATTTTTGAATCCCTAATTTTGTCTGGTTTTTCTTTGTCCTTACAACCAAGCTTCTAAAAATACCACAGAATGCTTCTCATGTCCAAGTATAGTGTTATTGCTAAAAAAAAATTGTCGGCACGGTTTTGTAAGAGTACGAACTTTCTTTATAAGGACTTAAAATAAGACAAGTTTGTTTCCAAAAATCTAAATCTTTTTTTTTTCGAAAAATAATGGCATCATAATGGTCAACATATATGTAACATGAATGTTTACATATAATTATCGATATTTACAAACAAATACAAGTTATTTAGACAAAAAGACCATTTGCACATATCCAACTTTGATTCTTAACCTATGTGTTTTGCAAGAGTTATTTCCCTCTAAGGCGGGTAAAACTAAATGAAAATAAGATACATTTTTTCACATAATCTGTTCAAAATTTGTAATTTGCTACAACTTGTGGAATTTCTATTTGATATAAAATTATTCTCTGAATTCAAATATCTACAAATTATGAGAAAATTACACTGAAATTCATTGTCCTTTATTGCTCTAGCTAGACCGGGTACCATTTTACTCGTCGTAAAGGAAATAACTCTTATAAAAAGGGTTTAAAAACGTATAACTTTAAAATCAAATACGGAATGTCAAAGTGACTATTGCTATATTGGGTACAACGATGTCCCCTTTCCTGTACAATGTGAAAAACTGCATTACATAAACATAATTGACGTCGATATCAACAAAATACTATAATTATGCTATTGTTTATTTTACCATAATTGATGAAAAAGTATTTGTTGTTCACAACATGAAATTATTCTTTAGTATTCACGATTCTAAGTATTATCCATTCAACCGTTAATCCTTAAAATTATACAATTATAGAGGATATTAATACTAATCCTTATTAGCTGGTGTATTAACCGGACATTTATTTAATGGTAAATCAATTTCAGATTCGCCATCGTCGTAAGCACAATTCGGAATTTCATTCCAAGTTGGTTTAATTTCAATGACTAACGATTTGTTATCTTGCGAGCTTTGTCCGTTACTATCTTTTGGTGTATTGACATCAATAACTGATTGGAGCATGCGGTTTTCGCGTCCAAAAGGTGACATTTTATAACTTTTATCTAGCCTCGTTCCCATTTCACTCTGAATTTCCATTCGTAATTTCACTGCTTTCAAATACTCCTTATAAGCAGCTACAGATTTATAATCTCTAACAGAATACGGTAACATATTTTGCAAATTCGAATGTTTCCTGTGTAACCGTGATCCATGTGGACCAACCGTCTCGTACTTCATGGGCCTTTCCGTTCGGAGTTCTATCGGATAAGACGAATTATTGTTATACAAATCTGTTGGTTGTCTTACAGTTAAGAAAAGGTCATCGTCACCATTTAGAAAATAATCTAGACGAGATTTAATCTTTTGAACTCTTAAAAATCCTTCTTCGTTATTTGAGTTTAGATTCTTTGCATTTTTACAGTCAGTTATTCCGGTATCCTGTATCTTTGACTGTGACTGTTCTGTGTCTTTGACGGGTGTATTTTTCTTCGTCGTTGATTTAGTTTTGTCTATTCGTGGAGTGGATCTAGTTTGTGTTGCAATACTTGGCAATGTGATTGTATGATAACGGAATTGTTTATGATAGTTACAATAAGTATTCCTATACAACACATCTCTAGCATCAGTTATTTTACTGTTTGATCTTTTCCATCTGAAATCGAGGTCACTGACACTTCTTGTTGTTATTTCCGGTTCGTCACTAGTACGTAAAGTTCCATTCGGCAGCAAAAATTTCATTGATCTAATTGAATTATTTGTTCTTTCCGAATCGCATAGATTGCTATTTTCTTTTTCTAACACAATTTGTGGAACGACTGCTTTACGTTCGGGACTCTCCGGTGATTCACTTCCGGTTGATCGAACTTTTTTTGCTGGTCGAACAACATCTAAACGACAAGATTGGCCAAAGTTTATATCAGAAAGTAATGGCGCACGAACTCCATCTGTAAAATATTTGCTATGGGAAGACTCAGTGACCACTTTTCTAGATTTCTCCTTGAATTGTTTTATCCGAGATTGGCCATTTAGTTTTTCTCTCAATAAATTCTCATTTCCCAAATAGGCTTTAAAAGGTTCATTAGAAACTTGGGTCGACATTATCCTCATGAAGAAACAAAACTGGTGTCTCCCTTTTTCATTTTGTGTACGACGTCACACAAGTGTTTCAAGACAAACAATAAAATGCCGTAGATCTTCGTGTGTTAAATGTTGATAATTACCAACTTTCTATGTCGATCTATATCTTAAATTGTCTTTCAAATATCCAATTCTGTACACCTGTAATATATAATTAAATTCTCGTGTAAAATGACGTTGTAAACTAAAGTTGTATAATAAGAAACTTAAATCTTCTATAATCTCCTAAAGTTATTGTCAAAATTTAAGGCTCTTTTCAATGTTGTAGTTACACTACAACGGGGGTGCAAACTATAATACAATACATATTGTTTGTAAATTATGCATGTTTGATGGTGTAAGCGACTTGACGTATAATATCATACTTAAGAAGAGACTAATACTTATGTATTTATACACTTGTTATTCTATTCAAATTATTTCTATTTCAAACCTCATAATTTAAAATTAAATCTCTTTAAAATCTATCATCGAAATACTTTAATTCCCACTTTTCATTAATTTGTTTAGAAATGATTTATAAAATATTTGTATATCGAACATTTTGTTGAAGTAAACGATGTTGTGAATAATTTTATCAATAAATGATTTTGTGAGATACCTAGTTTGTGCTATATTACATGTTACGAGGGTCTAACATTGGAGAAGTGAATCGTACAAATGAAAACGAAAAACTGATTTTAAAGTACGGATTAGGGCGCAGACCCCCACGAGGAATGTGAGAAAACAAATGTTCTTGCTCTCAGTTTGCGACATGGGTTAGTGTGTGTGTGGGGGGGGGGGGGGGGNGGGGGGGTGTATGATGCGTAATGCCACTTTCAATGATATTTCAGTTATATCGTGGCGGTCAGTTTTAATGGTGGAGAAAACCGGAGAACACAGAGAAAACCACTTGGAGTCATTTTGTCTATCAAAAGTCACATTCTTACTGTTATTCATATCAACACAAATCCGATAAGTCTGTACAAGATAATAATTGGGCGTTATATCGTTTAAATATAATTATCTACAAAGGTAGATAGATGTAGGTAAGATCTTTATATCTACAATATATATATACATGTACATTACAAACATGTATATTTATGACGGTGTTTTGCCTATAGACACAACTCGACCCGGGCAAAATACTCATAGAAGTTATTGCACCCAAGTAACGCGCTTAATATCAGGTGTGCTTGATTAAGTCCTTCAGTGAGAAATGTAACAAATGGTTTTCTAATTACTTTATAACACATTTCGGAACTTTCATGTATCCTTGCAAAAAGTAATAAAGTGGTGTACAATGTGTTCATGGCGATGAGAAATATTAAACAATGTATACCACAATACATCAATCTTCAAAACAGAATTACATGTTAAAAATATGCACCATCTTTGAATTATTCATATATAATCTTGTTTAGGATATAAATATGCACACTGTATTTGTGCAACAAAGGGTGTGTATTTTTGTTGCAACAAATCGGCTTAAAAATTGTTTTTAATCATTTTATTTTTCATGAGACATTCTATTCAATGTAATGAGATTTAAGAATCGAGGCTTATGTTCAACTTAAATGCACCGCTAATACGTTATCAGTCTAAAGAGGTCATATATGGTGCATTGACGAACAGCAAGACCTGGTAAATGGTGATTGCAAGTCGATCCGTTTAACAGGTCCGGTCCGACAAAAGCGCCATATGCAACCCTTCTTTATCTGAACGTCCTAATATGTACGATTTAAAACCCCAAAAATAGGAATATATACATGTAAAGATCGTGTAAAGGAGAGGTTTACTCATTTTCTGTTTGTTTATAAAGCACGCTTTCCAGCGATTTTGATTTTGTGGAATCGTCTGCTATTTTTGGCTTTCTGATAAGAATGAAAAGCCGTCTGCTGTTTTTGTTGAAACAGGCGACCGTTATGGACTTTGAAATCGAAGGCACGGATATGAACAAAGGATCGGAGTATACAATCATTATGTAATAATATGCTTTAACTGTAAGCCAATCAAAATTCTACTTTTCCAATTCATTGATTCTACTTTCTGTGCAAATCGAATGTCAGATTGCGATTAGACCGATTTCATTGAATGCAATATTTTTGACGTCATAACGATGACAGTTAAAACACAAATTCCACTGGATGTATTAACGAACACAACATACACCGTTATTAGTTTGATATAAAATATGGGGTAAACGATTGATTGATTGATTGATTGATTGATTGAACAAAAATAATACGTTTATATAATTATATTGACCAGATTTCATCTTATGCTCGGTTTTTTTTTATACATTAAGATTTTGTAGACTCTGAATACAGAAGATGTTCGATTGTCTCCCATATCTAGATATTATTTTGCACACTCCGGTGTACAATAATGGAAATTCAATTAATCGAATCTCACGGATAGTGGATAATTAGATCAAAATAATCTTTTCAACAATAAGCTAACACATAAATAAGAATGTCATATACAAATTGCATATATTTAAATCAAATCATTTTATTATATCGCCCTGCTTCATCAGTTGCAGAAATGTGTATTATTTGCTGCACATATACAGGGTTTACGCGCACTTGCAGGCTTATTTTCATAAAATTCAAGACGAGATGCATTTTATACTTCTTTCAAGATTACGTTAAATGGAATATTTTGATTTGCGTTAATTAGTGAGATTTCTAGCTTCAGTTTGAAGGTTCCATTTCTAAAGTGATATAATTGTAAATAACTATTCTATTCGTCCATTGTAGCAAGCAAGCTTACTGGTGGGGAAACCAGTATTCCACTTAGTGTTGTAGCGATAAATAAAGGAACTCTTACCTGACAAGGTGTAAAGACATGCACACCTTTCCGTCGGCCTGGTGTAAATATAGCATTGTACAATCTCATTGATTAAGTGGAAATCTCGAATGAAGATCATAAAATTATTTTTCCATTTTTCTCTTTTATTATTTCCCCTAATATGAGAAGGTCGATCACATTATAAATCTGAAGGTGTCAGTGTGCCGAAGTACATGTACATGTTAGGAATTACAATCGTATGTCCGTCCCCTTTAAGAGGTTTATTTGGTTGGCATAAATATGATATTTGTAATTAATTCTACAATTAATTGCATGTATACAATATGTATTAATATTAATATTCAAATGAGCTGCAGGGGTGTGGAAATATTGAAATGTTCTACTTGTCCTCGGGCAAGTCATCTGAAAAAAGTTACTTGTCCGGACAAAATCCTACTTGTCCTGTTTTTGTACAAACATTTGATACTTATAAACACAGTTGCTAAATTGAACTTGTTTATATTGTCTATTACATCATTGCATAAAATTTGAAATATAGTTTTAATAAAGTTAAAACAAACATCCCTGCCTAAGTGATCACTGCCCAAATGAAGGCCATTTTAAATTTGGATTACAAATAGGAATATGCAGTCAGAGAATAGCTGGCTGTTTTTAGATACAGAATAAGCTGTGTTGAAAAAAAATATAATATCAATGCAGTTCATTTTGATTAACCTTGACAATGGATTTATCAATCAAAACAGTCATGTACTAGTATTTAGTTTAGTGGTGCCTTCATACTTTGCAGATGACTGGTGGGAAGATAGGTATCCATTCTGTCCACGATTTTACCAATAAACATTAATGATTTCTTGTCAGCAAAATCAGAGTATATTCTGCAGGTATTTCAATATGAGACACCATCAGAATCCAGCAGTAAACATGAGAAATCGGCTAGCCACTTGGGTGTTTTTCCTCACATTTTGTGTCCTTTTCCGCTAGAGTTTTGCATTTAACTTTCTCGTGATGTTCATTGTGGCCAGAATCATTCCCAGTCTTTTTTTGTATTATCAAATATTTGTCCATTGTAACGACTGCAACCCGATTTGTATTATACGTTCACGGATGTAAGGCCCTGTTTGTTTATGAAAAGCTATATATGGACAAGCAAGGAAACGTCACATTCGGAACTCCAATAAAAACCTGTTACACGGTCCCGGTTATCGTTAAGTAAATGCAGTACAATTATCATTGCAATCGGGTCGTAATACTCAACTTATAACTTGTATAATTCTGGTTATTTTTAACTGCTTTCGGAACAATAACGTGTGATCGTTTCCAATAAAAAAAAACCCAACATTTATCTATATAACCGTCAATATTTACGATATAATATCATTTGAGGAATTGTCTTTCCAGAGTATTTTAATTAGAAATAATTTTTATTTGTTGATATTTACTTGTCCCCGGACAAGTTAGCCAGGAAAATCTACTTGTCCGGCAGGTTCTATGTACGAGTCGGACGAGTCGGGCATGGCAATTCCACACCCCTGAGCTGTAATCTAATATATTAATAATATTGTGATAAATAGATTCCCAACAATCTCTATCTCTATAATTAAAATACTATTTATATTATATTAATTGATTTCCAGATTATATTGATTTGTATCTTATATTTGTGAATATAATTATGCATAAGACTTCTCAAAACTATTTGTACAAAGGTTTTACGTTTGTTATTTAAAGTGGCCTCATTTTCAACTAATTTCAATAACTTCTTCTGTCCATACTAATTGTGTTTTTGTTAGGTATGAATCTATTTAAATTTATTGTATAACATTTTAGTGTTGTAGAAGGTATCAGGTGCTTTACAAACATTTTTCAATAGAAGGATGATATCTAATTTTCTACCCTTTCTTTGTTTTTTTAAGGTACAGGAAATGGTAAAAGTTTGACTCTTTGAACGAAAATTCTCCGTAGAATTATAAATTTAGATCTAAGTACGTCCTGTGTTTGTATTCTAATAGCTGACCTTTGATTATTGTCTCAGTACGTTTATTTACTTTTTATATGACGTTTTGATTGGATGTTTTTTTTTTTCGAATATGAGTGCAAAACTCGTACTTCTAAGTGGTATGAATGACCGCGAGGCCTGATCAACTTTCTGCCGTGTTTTGGCAACCGACGTTGTCGGTCGCCAGAACCATTTTCTTCATCGATACATTTACCCTTAGTGAGAAACACAGGTGGACCTCTGGTTAAAATCTGATCCCATGTTTCCGACAATACAATGTCATTAGATACAGGTATATTGATGATGTTTTGTGATATAATGCCGCTAAACAAACTTCCTCACACCGACAATAAACTGATTTTCGTGTATCTAAGCAATAATCGTCCATTTGTAATTCAAATCAAAATAATTGTTCATTGCAAGTCAATCGATATTATTATTATGATAAGCTAGTGTTTCTCTTTCATCATTTACTAATCAATTCATAAAAATAGATACCAACAGGAAACTAGAGTATTATTATACTTCGATCTAGTTTGTGTAGATTGGTTATATTATCCGTCACACCAGATGACATTTGATAATATTCAATGCACGATTTGAAATGTTTTAGTGAACTCTCTTGCAAATGAAGGTAGAAATGTACCTGAGCGAAAGCATGGTGGTCATAGTTGATTCTGTGACTTCATTAAAAAGAAGGGGGGGGGGAACCAAATGTTTCAATCAAGTTGTTATTAAATTCATTTCACTGAGGTAACGTTGAGAGTGGCAGTTGATTTTTAAAATATTTCTGTGTCAATGAAGTTTGTTTCATTTTACTTAAGGTACGGCGTGGCATATAATTCGAAAAACACTTCAATCTAATCCGTTTCATTCCATGTAAGGTTGGACCTGTCAGATAATTTGAAGGAAAAAAACACTTCAATCAAATCCGTTTCATTCCATGTAAGGTTGGACCTGTCAGATAATTTGAAGGAAAAAAACACATCAATCAAATCCCTTTCATTCCATGTAAGGTTGGACCTGTCAGATAATTTGAAGGAAAAAAACACTTCAATCAAATCCCTTTCATTCCATGTAAGGTTGGACCTGTCAGATAATTTGAAGGAAAAAAAACACTTCAATCAAATCCGTTTCATTCCATGTAAGGTTGGACCTGTCAGATAATTTGAAGGAAAAAAACCCTTCAATCAAATCCCTTTCATTCCAAGTAAGGTTGGACCTGTCAGATAATTTGAAGGAAAAAAAACACTTCAATCAAATCCGTTTCATTCCATGTAAGGTTGGACCTGTCAGATAATTTGAAGGAAAAAAACACTTCAATCAAATCCGTTTCATTCCATGTAAGGTTGGACCTGTCAGATAATTTGAAGGAAAAATACACTTCAATCAAATCCCTTTCATTCCATGTAAGGTTGGACCTGTCAGATAATTTGAAGGAAAAAAACACTTCATTCAAATCCGTTTCATTCCATGTAAGGTTGGACCTGTCAGATAATTTGAAGGAAAAAAACACTTCAATCAAATCCGTTTCATTCCATGTAAGGTTGGACCTGTCAGATAATTTGAAGGAAAAAAAAACGGTTCAATCAAGTTCGTTTCATTTTATGTAAGGATGGGCCTGTCAGATAATTTGAAAAACGTTTCTATCTCGTTTGTTTCAATTAAGATAAAGTTGTAATTTGGTGGATCGTTTTTAAAAGATTTCTGTCAAGTTTGTTCCATTTGAGGGAACGTTTTAATCAGCAGATAATTTAACAAATAACTGTTTCTGTTGAGTATGTTTCATTTCTTCTGATTGTCAGCATTACAGCAAATATACTTAATTGGCATGTGTTCTACAAACAATATCGCCAATTGGTTTAGTCAACTCGAATCATGGTCGAAAAAATAATGTTGTATCTACTTGTGAAATTTCTATTTGCAATATTAATTTATCGTCTGATTTTTTACAAGGCTAAAGTCTTTACAAGTCTATAAAAACGTATAATTGTTTAATC
Source organism: Gigantidas platifrons (assembly GCA_002080005.1). Classification (NCBI taxonomy): domain Eukaryota; kingdom Metazoa; phylum Mollusca; class Bivalvia; order Mytilida; family Modiolidae; genus Gigantidas; species Gigantidas platifrons. Next base: position 257,683 of record MJUT01043854.1, on the reverse strand, counting down.
AAACCGTTTGATGTGTCACATATCAGATTACATGTTATTTACACTTTTTCCTATAGCTTTAACTATGTTTTATACAGATATTCTAAAAATTTGTGTACGAATATCTGTAATTAGAAAGTTCATAAGCCATAGTAAACGGGCACTGCGTAATTAAAAATTAACCCAACATTGAATACAATTGATATTCTTAAAGAATAAAAGCTTACAGACATAATTTTGATCCACTTATTAAACATGTACTTACTCTCGAAGAATTCAAATCCACATTATGCTTCAATAATAAAAATCTTCATATCTATCCGATCCAAAAGTAAATTTGAGAACACAAGGTTCAAGTGGTTTGTATATATAATGTCTTCTGATTGTAAACTTGCTTCACAATTATAACGTAATGAATATATTCATATATAATATATCCCGTTCAAAGCAGAAACTCAAAAACAAATATCAACTGACTGTATAGCGTTTCCTGATTGTAACCTTGCTTCACAATTATAACGTAATAAATATATTCATATATAATATATCCCGTTCAAAGCAGAAACTCAAAAACAAATATCAACTGACTGTATAGCGTTTCCTGATCGTAACCTTGCTTCACAATTATAACCTAATGAATATATTCATATATAATATATCCCGTTCAAAGCAGAAACTCAAAAACAAATATCAACTGACTGTATAGTGTTTCCTGATTGTAACCTTGCTTAACAAATATAACGTAATAAAAAATATTCATATCCCACCCAAAAGAAAGATCAACTGGCTGTATCGTGTTTCTTGATTGTAACCTTGCCTCGCAAATATCACGTAATATTACATGTTATTGTATAAAATACTTTGATCTCCGATCAAAATCAACAAGAAAGGTTATATTGAAGTTTTATCATTTTGCGTGACAGGAGATGTAATTAAACCTATCTCCCAACGAATTAACTTTAGGCGGTAGCCAATACACACATTTATATATTGTAATGGTTCAATGACACGGATCAAACTAATTTGCGATATTTGAAAGTCCTGTAAATATTTCTCATGTTTTCTTTTTACTCAAATCGAAATCAATTCAGTGTGAAAAGTATAAAGTCAATTTTAGTGTGAACATATAAACTTTATGCTAAGAGATCATATATGGATACCTTTTAAATATATTTTTAATTTTGATTGAGTAGAATGAATGTATGGTTCGATGTTCTCTCCAATTACTTCATTTAGGTGTTCAAATAAGGCAATTAAATGGGAATAAAATCAATATTAGATAAATCGTGAAAAAAAAATTGTCACTTCGTTTCGTACAAATTACCCTGGTGTATCACCCACACCGGATATTGCTACTTTTCATTCGGAGCCTTTCTGAATGTCATATTTTTTTTAGTTTATAGCAATTTTATTTGCTCATAGAGACAAAAAGGATAAGACACAAGTTTTACCAACTTATGAAGTCTTCTCCTTGGAATTACATAATAAATATAACACATGTACATATGAAAAAGAGCATGCACGTTAATGAAAGTATACCATATATGTCATATTGCTGACGAATGGAAGATTTTTCATTAATTTCGCTACAAATCGTATACTAATTTATTCTGTAAAATGGTACTGTATAAAAAGAGAAGTACACATGACCCCCACCCCACCCACCCCAACTTTGATCGAATACTGCATCCACATATATAGTCAAGTGTCTACTTTTTGCTATATTAGCAATTTTTGTGTAAGTAATTACTGAGAGTTAGAAAAAAATATATGTTTTATCTTAATCAAGTGTTTGTGTTCACTCATAATTAATTTCACGTGGATGACCACCCGATTTTCCGAAATTACAGTGGTCAATGGTCTGAAGTATCGATATTCCGAAGGTTCAATGGTAGGAAAAATCGATGGTGCGGAGGTTCAATGGTCCGAGGCATCGAAAGTCCGAAGATTTATTTTATCACTGGAAATGAAAACAAAATAGTATCATGCCGAATACCAATAATAAAATGTTTGAATACGTATTTATTTATGTTATATTTTAAACAAGTGTTTGTGTCTACATGTAATCATAATTATATTCATGTGGGTGAACGCTCTGTATTCCGAAGATTCAATGGTCCGAAGCATCGTTAGTCCGAAGGTTCAATTAATGTTTCGAAGTATCGTTAGTCCGAAGATTCAATGGTTCGGTGTATCGATAGTCCGAATATCTTTTATCATCGGAATTGAAAACAAATAGTACCATGACGAATTCCGATGGAAAAATGATAGGACATGAATTAATTTAATAGTATTTGTGTCTGTGGGTGACTGCTCGATACCAAAATAGTATCAGGCCGAAATCCAATCATTAAATGGTTGAATACTATTCCTCTGCATTGTATTATCCCTTTTCTCAATAAAATACTAACCTCATCGAGGGTGTAATGGTTATCGTGCTCGCCTCGAGTACTGTAGATCGTGGGTTCGAGCCCCGGTCGGGTCAAACGAAAGACTATAAAATTGGAATTTGTTGCTTTTCCGCTAAGATTGCAGCATCAAGGAGAAAGAACAAAGACTGGTTGGCTCGGAATCAGGATAATGTGTTCGAGTGGAGCGACATGTCTATCCGCGGACTGTTGCTTCAGTGAGCTAGCACTTTACAAAATCTAGCTAAGCGTGTAAGTCTAGTACAAAGCGGACCTCATCATCATTTCATTGAAAATTAACTTGTTCTCGCAATCAAATAGCTGAGAAATGTCTGAGTTGGCGTTAAACAACAATCACTCACTCACTCCCAATAAAATGCTGGTTGATTAGAATTCTAATTATATCATTTGTTATCTTGAATACTGACGATAAAAACGGAACAATTACCAAAAATAAGCATACAGACCAACGAACCTTAATTCTGAGGTTTATGTTTACATTTCCATATTTGTATATGTGTTTTAATTAGACATGTTAGAACTTTAAATACTTATTACTATCATAAGGTTTAAAGGTCTATGTTGAGGTAGCACACCTTTAAAACGCTCAGTATTTAGTGCAGTTATCCCCCTTTCCATGGTATGGATTTCAATACTAGTATAAGAAAAGAAAGAACAAGTAAAAGCGTGTATTTCATTGAAAAAATGAAATGTTTGTGGTTGTCGATAATTACAATGTAAACAACCACCAGCGATCAGATCAATCTATTTTGTGGACAATTAAATTATTTGTTAGCTACACAACTATATAAGGATGCATGTCTTCTGTTTTATTGATGCAAACATCGAGGAACAAAGAGCACACACTTACACGTGATTGAAAGCACATCGATAAAGAATTAAACTTGATACCGTTGATGTGTAAACAATAGTTACATAATGATAATCTACATATTGTTCTATCAGTCACAAGTCAGGGTCTGGGTTTTCACTGGCATAATGTCTTGGTCTTTTTTTTTGTGTTCAATGATTTGAAGTGAGAGTTTTTCGTTCTCTTGATATTAGTGGAATTGTTGACGACATTTACTGCTTAAACTTTCTCTTCATAATTCAAACTTTAAAATAATTCGAGATGTATACAGAGAACAAAGCCACACGGAATAACAATATAAAATATAGACCAAGGTAGTATTTATTTTATATATCAAAGCCAAAGTCCTTTTATATACAGATAGTAAAACTCACTAACAATATACATCTGACTTCTCAGAACTACCATAGCTATACTATAACGTATCTCCATCATGGCTTTTCGTCGGGATGCCAAGAATGTTTTTGATATGTTCGTACAATGAATAAAGTTTTTTTTTTCAGCGGGCATCTTTTTGTTGGTGCCAATCCATCATTGGTATTTACGATTTGTGGTACCAATTTGGACTCACGTTAGCGCCACATCGAACAAGGCATCACAATACAGCGACATATAATATCACTTCTTCTAAAAATGTATTACGAAACTCTGAAATAGCCATGTCAAACTGAATAATATTTGACATATATATAAACAGCTTTTGAAAAACTATTTTTGAAAAAAAAATTCCAATTCAATAACATTGCATATACTTTTTGATTAAGTCAACAGATGGTTCAGCTTGGAAGACTTAATGTATAGTAAAGAAGTGAAGCTTATTTGCTTATTTGGCGGATATGGGACTTCAAACTAGTACGCAATCAATATCTTTAGCCACACATGTCACCTACATACACAGTATCTTGGATCACCATGTTCCCTTTTTACATTATCATTTAGACTATATCTAAGTGAGAATGTGACCTCCGGAAATATATCAGTGGTAGTGGATTCCCATCGCTCAAAATACAAAGAGCTGATGAGCAAGCCTCTATGTAGCATATATAAGATGCCCTTTCATGATATAATATGGACCGCCTCGTCGTGGACAATAATAAGTGCCGCGTTGGAGATTGCCACACTCCTTACAAGTTTCAGACTACTTTCGTCGATCGATTCGGAATAAGGCTAATTTGTATCACTATTCGATTCTCTAAATTTTTAGGGGCATTTAAAAGTCGTTGCCGCCGTTTTCCCATTTCTCTCTCATTACAATTTTGTATGTACTGCTAGAATGTTCAACTACCAACACTTAATAAATCCAGCATTTTCAAACACTTTTTGGTAGAGCCTTCAATGCACCTACTCTTTTTCGAAATAAACGAAAGTAGTCTTTAAGGTACAAGGAGTGTGGCACTCTCCAAATACACAGCACATTACCCACTATGTATGTTGCCACGACTAGGCTTTCCGTATTAACATGACCACCCACACCAACACCAGTTCCAGTTGAGAAGGAACCTCTATCCGCCACCTGTGTCGCGGTTGTGCTTGGCAGCTCTAAATATATATGTCTTGATAACTGGGGAGAAAGAACCTTAGTTAAATGTGTCAGATAAACACAAAAGTTATATTTTGCTACTAGCAGTTTCTAAACTTCTACATGTATACATAAACTTGATAATTACCACGAGTTGCAATTTAGTTAGTGACATTTTCCAATATAATGGTATTTTGAACTTAGCAGTTAAAGAAGTAAAATGCTGATCTAATCGTAAAATAAATCAGTAACCAGATCTGCATGCAATATCACCAGCGTTCTTTGAAACAACGCCACTGGAAATCGACAATTATAAAAAGCTAATGTCAATCAATCTTTAGCAAATACATTTCTCGGAACAATGAAAATCTAAAGAAAAACACGAACATTTTTATGCTTGTATGAATCACGGTCCTGTATATCATGCAATGACTCAGGTATGATGCCCAAGAATGGTTGTCAACACGTATGTGCGGAACATGATATACCGGGGTATTGGAAATTGTATCACGGAATTGTTTATTTAGATGCAAGTCTTTAAAGTGAGCCCGATAAAATTTCGTTGATATATAAAGGGGGCATTTGGTGCGATGAATGTTACCGGTTCTTGCGATCAGTATATGTATATGAGACTGCTTAAAATCTTTATTCGCGATAAGTGGGAGCAATTAAGCATCCAATTTTAATTCCACTGAATTTGCAATAACCTCGTCGAATTGACTGAATTGTTGTTTCATTCATTTTGGTTATATTATGTGTATTATCTATTAAAGGTAGATAACTCTAACTGAATTAGAATGTATTACTGTACACATTCTAACTTATGAAAGCTTCCAAATCTTCCAAAGGTTTCATTGAATCGTAAATTTAACTTTACAATGACTAACTTATGATATGTGTTGGTTGTGTACCAGTTGTTGTACTATATGTTTGATGTGTAAGTGTATTTTATAGTTGTACAGACAGGGGCGTAGCTAGAGCAAATCGAAGTATACGCATAATTTCGGCGAGGGGTCAGGGGGCCGCTGAAGGCCCCCAGTGGGTCCAAGGCAAAGCCCTGGTGGGGGGTCAAGGGGGCTTGCTCCTGGATTTTACCAGATTTACATACTTCAGAACTTATTTGCGTGAGTGTGTTTTGTTCTGCCTACAGTTCACTATCTGTGTTTTACGGTCAGGTCGTATGTGCCGGAGGTGGAAATAGAAAACACGTATTGAGGATATGACATATAATTCGTTATCTAGACAACATACTTAAATTAAAATGTTGAAGCGTTGACATTCCGGTGCGTAATCTAGACATTCCAGATCTGGAATCGGATAATTTTCAATCTGATTTAGAAATCATCTAAAACCGAAAAATGGAACGCTATCTTACTTTTAAAGTTTGATTTCATCAAAAAACGCATATTTCGTTTTTAGCTGATTTTTTGTATGTGTACGCAATTGCGTTTTTGCGTATAGGGAGCTACGCCCCTGACAGAGGATGAATTGTATATTAGAAATTAACGGTTGCATAGAAGTTTGAAAAAATATAACGTTTTATTTTGATTTTAGGTAAAGTAAACGAGGAGCGTTTTACTGTGTTTCTTCTCGCCGTCAATGTGGGGTATTCACAAAAGAAAGACACGCTTATTATGTACCAGACAACTGTTGTTGTTAAACAAACATTCTAAATGTTAAATAAGAAATATGACGGTAAACATTAATCTGTATCTGAAGTATAAATAAATATGAAGTTGGGTGCAAATCACTCTGAAACTGAAGTAAAATTGAAAAAATATAAGTACAGTCGTTCATCTCACAGTCACCTGCAGATCTTCAAAATAAATATGAGGCTCCCTAGCTTGAGCAGTACCGTTAACCTTGAGAAATAACCCCTCCTCAATTTGATGAATATGGATATTAACTTTTCATGAAGACCATAATTGTATATTATTACTATTTGTTGTTTAACACCATCTTTGTACAGTATTTTAATTATATCACGGCATAAAATGTTTAATAAATATAAAAAAAAAATCTATATTTTAAATAACTTAAATACAATCTGTATAATAATATTTGACAATAACTGTTTATCTATCTACACGTATGGTTACTTATTCCGCTGTGTACCAATAACAAAACACATTGAACATTAAATATGGAGATTATTAGTATTTATGCATACGTCTATTATATGGGGATTATTAAATAAAAAAGATTTACTGATAATTACATGGGGTTTAATCAATTTAATTATTAAAATGTTCATGGGAATTTAATTTTTATTTTATTTTTCTGTTTGTAAAAACTTAATATATTGGTAGATCTAAATAGATATTTGTCAGTTTCTATTATTTATTTTTAGTTACATATGCTACCCTTTAAGAATTAACAAAAATTAAAGTACAACATTTTAATAACCGACGGTTTTTTTTCGAGTTGAATTGAAGATTCGAATGTAGATTTTAAAAACAAAGAATTAAATGAAATACTCGACATTATCAGCAGTATCAGGTCTAACTAATCCTTAACAAAACAATGGTATAACTAATGACCCATCATAAACATTACGGATTACAAATGTTTCAATACATCTGATGGCCGACATGTTCCGCCTCACAACTTTACAAGACAGACCAACTTGCCAAAATATTTAAATCTGTTATTTGTTACTATTATTTATCGCTAAGAGGGAATTTGTTAATAGATTAGTTGCCACACTTTGAAATAATTGTTTAAAGAGTGTGGACATTTAACGGATTTATTAAATATGAAAAAAATGGCGAAAAACTGAAATTTATTTTATGTTATAAGCCTAATGGGTAAATAAAATGTTCGAGGAATGTTTTATGGAAATGCAAAATGGCACTAGTCACGTGATAGGACAGTCTTTACAGTTTATATTTCATTGTGATGGTGAGTACTTTTATCATTAGCAAATGTGTTGTGCAACTACATCCAAAATGTATTGATGCATTACGGAATGTTGTCCTGACAATGTAGTCGCAGGACGCACAACAAACTAAATAATACACATGTAGCAACCGTTAGTTGGAAAGGATATGGATGTAGATGAACATGGGAGACTATTCAACGTTACACTTAAACACAAGTTTAAATTAAAAAAGGACAGCGCTCTCATTGCTGTTGTACATTTCACAGCCACAGTATATATATTGGTGTTTGCTTGTTTTTATTTATTTATTTGTTTTTATTTTGTTGTTGTTTTTGTTATTTTATTTTTGTGGAATATCTCCATGCGAGTTTCAAGAAGTACATAAATGTATAAATGAGGTCAGCTGTAGGTTTCCTAAGCTTCATTGAAGTATTACCTTGAAAACAATAAGTGCACACAGGTATCGTCTAAACAAAAACCAATAATAACAACGCTAACAGCTCCTCTGTCGGTTTATTTGAGTTCTGTCAAGGAATTTTGCCAATATTTATAAATCAAAAAGAATTTTAAGTAGCATAGAAATAACCTGTCGCAGTTCGGAAAACACAACTACTGGACTGGTTGATAGAAACACATGTAATGTTAAGTATATCATGATAATAGGGATTAGAGTTATGGTGTTTAACGCCACTTTCAACAATATTTCAGTTATATCGTGGTCGCCAGTTTCATTGGTGGAGGTAACCGGAGTCTGACCCGGAGAAAACCACCGGCCCGCTTCAAGTCACTGACAAACTTTATTACATAATGTTGTATCGAGTACACCTCGCCATTTGCGGAATATATTCGAACTCATAACTTCAGTGGTGATAGGCACTGATTGCATAGGTAGTTGTAAATCCAATTATCATACGATCACGACCACGAAGGGTCTCACCATGGTAATGATACATTTTTCAACACCTGAAAATAAAACCCAACACAAAGAGCTTTTTTTCTCTCTACACAATTTACATTTTCTATATTGCAAACTTGTAACAGATAAACATTATTCATGGTAGTTCATTTTGTGAACAAGTTTAAATTAAGAATATTCAAATGAAATTTTAACAAAAACGGAGTATAAATTTATTAGAAAAGTTTGAAGATGCTAAACGAGTAGTTAATCGAATTTGTATTTGAATTTGAATTTTGGTGTTTAACACCACTTTCAGCAATATTTCAGCTATATCATGGCGACCAGTTTTAGTGATGGAGGAAGCCGGAGTACCCAGAGAGAACCACCGACCCTGGGTAAGCAACTGGTAAACTTTATAACTTGCGGCTGCGAGTCGAGTGCACCTTTTTTTGTAATTTACAAAGCTGGGCCCGAACCTACGCTGTATTGCTGATAGGTTTGTATGAGCTTGTTAGATCCAATGACCTAACTCACTGAGCCACCCGGGTCCCCAGTAGTTAATCGAAGGACAGACAATACAATGTTCAAATGAAAAAGACAAAGGACAAACAATACAATGGTCAAATGAAAAAGTCAAAGGACAAACAATACAATGGTCAAATGA
>MJUT01043854.1:231866-242384 GCA_002080005.1 Gigantidas platifrons | reverse complement strand
ACTATTTTTGGTACTTATATCTTTAAAAGCAATCTTAAACATTTTTGACAGACGTCACGTTGCAATCCTGTTTACTATCTAGAAATAGAAACCGGAAGACAAGTAAAAAATAACACGTGCGCTGTGTAAATCAAAATAAAATGGATGAGACGAAAACATATGACAGACGAAAACATATACCGTGACGATAATTTCGATCTCAATGATGCGTACAGTTTTAATATCTTCAATATATATTTCAAGAATTTATCATTTTACTTGGGATATTACCTATTTGTTTTCCTTATGTATATGCTCAAATATAACAAATAAAACCAAAATTGGATCAAATTTGATTATATTATAAATCTTTTAACATGTGTAACATGTTATAATCCAAATTTTAAATTCATTAATTTTGTTTTAATAATATCAAAAATTAGTAATTGTTTTGTCTGAAATATATGTTCTTTTTAATATTCTGAAATATCTTCTTTTTTTTTTTCAAATAAAACATTGAGATTTCAAAATATATCAGAAGTTTGGAAAATTATGATTTAACACAAAGGGAGAATACTCTGTAGGTAGAAATATTTCTGTGCAATTATTTTGTGTGTATCATAATCCTGTTCTTCAATGCAATAAACACAATAGTTACTGATATGGAGGGCAATATCAGGATATCCAGACTGCCCTTGGGTTGTGGTACGGACCAGTGGAAATGATATTGCCTTCGCCTCCGTCTCAGGCATTATCATTTCCACTGGTCCGTACCACGACCCTTGGGCAGTCTATATATCCCGATATTTCCCGCCATATCAGTAAATATTATATAAATGTAATTGTTTTCTAATGCCCTTGGACGATGGAACCCCATGGTATTTAAATATGACATATTTTAACCAACCTCTCCAAAAGTGTGGTCTGTTGCTTGTGTGGAACGAATTAAATACACTATACATCGTTAATAATGATGAGACTTAAATGAGTCTATTGTGTGGAAAATGTCACTAACCTGGCACGTAAAAAACAACTTCTATTAAGTCAAAAAAACCTGTTGGGTATGGTTGTTGAGGACCCCTTTGCAAGGCGAAAATTTCCGAGCCTATCCATTGTACCCTCGCCTTACCGTGACAACCTATTTTGTCACTCGTGGATCAATCTCAGATCCGAGTATTTACAGAGCTCTATGTTAACTTTTTGTCGTCGCCATGAATATTGCTGAAACGATGTTTGCTTGCCTTGACTTTAAAGAACAATCAATCAATCAATCAATCAATCAATCAATCAATCAATCAATCAATCAATCAATCAATCAATCAATCAATCAATCAATCAATCAAGATAATGTCTCTTTTATTGTTTGTTAAAAATAGTCTTTATTTTTACAATTCCATGATGCAACAGTATTAAAGACTAAAAGAGGTTTTAATCACCACTACCCCACCCCTCTCCAAATAAATATAAAAACCGAATTTAGTATAATGAGAACATGACCTCTCCTACCATGTGACCGTTTTATGCCAGAGTTCAAAACGAGACCTTGAAATCAGACTAGTGAAACAGCATGTTCATATTAAACCATGTGAATGGATATCATTAAAAACAACTTTTGGAGGGATTATGTGTGGATTATCTTCTCTCTATTACAGTAACATGTTAATACCCCACTTACACATGTACATTGACAATTAAGTCTTTTAATACAATAATGTCATTATATCTAAAACTTAAAAGTCTTTTATGTGTTCTTAATAAGTCCACGGGTGTCTGTGTGAAATCGTAAAATATAATTAAAATCATATTAAAATAAATCCATGTGTGACTGAATCTCTGAGATTTCAAAATGGCGTCGGCACCCTCATTTTTCATACATATTAAGGATTGAATGAAGCTTACAACCAGGTACAAGTTAATATTATTCACATTTTGATATAATTTTCATTAGATTAATTATTACACCCTGCAAATGTGTCATTTTGAGTACTAATAAAGGGGTCAGAAGAAACTGTTTTATTTAGCTATGGACCTAATAAAGGCTTTCTGGTACCTGATTCATATAGAGCGATAGTAAGAAAAGGTACCAGTATAAACGCGGATGTACCCTGTCTTTTAATGTATTCCATATTTGTATACTTGTATATATGTTGTTACTTTTCACATACCCCTGATGGGGTCTTGAGAATAATAAAGTTTCAAAGTGTCAGTTTCCCGGTAATAGAACACACCATTGCAAACGACACTTGGTTCTGTTCTTTTTAGACAATTTGGTAGTTGTTTTTTGGGACTTTTTGACATTGCAGGATAAACACAATATACGTACATTGTTGGTAAATATAAAATTGATATATACAGTCAAGCCTGCTTTAGTGACCACCTCTATTAAGAAATAACTTGTATTATGTGACCTTAATTTAAATTTCCCTTCACAGAGCATTTCATATAAATTAAACCTGTATTAAGTGACCACCTGTCTTATGTGACCATATTTCACTGTTTCCTTGGCAGGTCACTTAAGACAGGTTTGACTGTACTCGCTGCGAAACAGACCAGAAAAGCTCACCAAAGGATAATTCTTCTACCTGTTTCTAAACTGTTATTTAACATATTGACTTATTGTATATTTAAGTGTCAGCTTTTTGGTGGTGCCCAACATTTTGTCCTATTATGAGTCTTTACGTTCTTAGTTTCGTGATGTGATGTCCGTTACTATTTCCGTATAAAGTCGATGTTCGGTGCGTCTTTATCTCCAGTTATTTGTAGGAGGGTTTCTGTATTATTTGTGTTATTTGTTTTTATTGCGCATAGTGGTGTCTAATATATGCGAATAACATAGTATGATAATTTTTCAGATGATAGCACGTCTAGGATATCATAATATTGCACGTAGCATATTTTGGTTAGTAAAAACAAAATGCTGTCCTAATTAGCAATATGAGCTACATTTGTTTAATCGTTACTAAAGGCCTACTGTGAATGTCAAATTAAGAGCAATTATAAAAAAAAACACTGTTACTTATCTTTGTTTCAAAATTGGAAGCTAGTGTTAATTTTATGAAAAGAAAGTTTAAACAATGACGAACGACAACTCCACTGATATCAACAAAACGAACAACTACGTCACACCTCAATAGGTTCCATGTAACTTTGCACCAAACAAATTTCCTCACTTCCTAATAGTTCCAAGCTTTGTGACGTCAACGAATACATGTAGTTGCAACATACCTATTATTTTGAGGAAAAATGTCTAGCAAACGAACATATCTGGAACCAGAAGAAAAATGGCGGTGACATCGAGTAATCGGATTTTAAAATAGTTTAATTTAATCTTAACTAAATATCTTGGAAAACTCACAGACCTATTATCTTTGGGGCAAAGTATCTATCAACTATACATTTCTGGGATCAGTACAGCAAAGCTGTGACATTAAAATGCTTATTTCAAAATATTTGAAATCCGCCTATGGTAGTATCGTTAGATAAAGTATAAGAAAGAGGGGGATCCTGTGATTTCTATTTTTTAAAAGATGACAATTTAAATTTAATAATGTTTCAAATAAAAATAAAACCAATACCGAAAAATCCTCAGTGACTAAGCCTTTTTACAAAATGGGAAAACGAACTGCTACAGTCTTTCGGATGACAACAGCATGTTATTTTATTGAGATTATCATTTTTTTTCAATTCTGGACAAGTCTGCACTTAATTAACAAATAATGCAGTTCAGTTCTTAGTGCCAATTTCAGGGGACATTTAAAAAAAATATTTTCATTTTCTACCTCATTTTGAGAACAACGCAATAATATCACATTTAGAGTTATCTCCCTTGCTAGAAATGTGGTCATATGATCTGTCTGTTAAATTGTATATGTCTCCTTAAAGGAAAAGACCAGTCAGTTGAAAAGTTGTTTTAATTCAATTCATTATAACTTGTTATTCGTAAATACCTTATTATTTAAAAAAAAACACCTTTATTTTTTTTTTTTAATAACATAATACTTTATTGTTTGACTCGCCTGTTGACAAAACACCTTAGATGCCCAGGTAAGCATAAAATAATCTAAGGTTGCCTGTTTTACAATAGATCTCTTACCCAGGGTTAGTAAGAGATTAATTAGAGTCCAAATGATCCCATTTCAAAAATACAACTAAATTTATCAATTATAAAATCAACATGTAAGTCAATCTATATAGGCATTTTATGATATCTTCAACATATAACATTTACATACATGCATTGTACTCGTATATTATAACTACTTACTAATTAATCACTGATAGAATTGTCAAGATTTTGGTTTTATCTATTGTATCATTACAATTGGTCGTTAGCAAAATTTTTAGTTCAGATTTTAAAGTGTGTTTCCATATATTACAAAGAACATTCTGATTGATGTGAATTTGGTCATATTTAACTTTGTTTCTTGCCTTCCAAATAGACCACTTAGATATAAAAATTAATGTATTTAATAGAAATTCATGTTTACCCCCCATATTGAACCCAAACATCATATTTTTCTCATTTAAGTTAACAGTTCCCACATTTAAAGTGTTTATTAAAATTGTGATGTTTGATATGAATCGGTTAGTTATAGTGCATTTAAAAAACAAATGTTGGAGATCTTCTTGAATGTTTGATTCTTTACAAAGGTGGCATCTTCCATTGGATAGGTTCATTTTTCTAAGTCTACTTTCGGTGTAAATAATGTTATGGATGCATTTCCATTGGAATTCTTTAATTTTATTACTGATGTCCAGTCTTTTAAGATTAATCCAAATTTTTGGCCAGTGAAATTCTTCATTATAAACATTATTCCATTTATCTTGACATTTTGGTAATGATTTTTTATTTAATATTTTTTGTATAATTTTAATATTAACCTCCTTTGTATTAATGATTTTGCCTCTAATATCTGTAAGTTTTAAATTATTTAACAATTTCATTTTATTTCTACTTTTAGTTTTGTTATCTATATCATTATTTTCATTTTTTAATAAATTTAAGTAGTCTTTTGGAATACTTTTCTTAATTTTAGAGTATTCTGAGATACAATTTCTCTTGTCTATCAGCTTAGAATATAATAAATCACAATCTATGAATTGTTTTGAGTTTTCATCCCACATGTCTTGAATAGTTTTTATATTACTTCTTAAAAATGAAGAAAATATTACAGGTTTATTTTGGAAGGTTATATTACAATTCCCAAAAAACTAACATGTAAGATATCTGCTTTGGTTTCCACCTTTTGTACACATTGTAAAAATTTTGTCCATGCTTGGATTGATTTTTGATAAAACAAGGGATACCTGTTTAAATTTAAGGATGAAACATTTGAGCATTTAAAAATAAAAAAAGGTTCATTAAATTTCAAATCAAGTCTACTTAACCAATATTTTCCAATAGCATTCCAATTTTCAATTGGTTCATTAATGATACGATAAATAAATTTGATTCTTCTACTGTTAATGTAAGAATCTATATTAACCATACTCATTCCACCTTTATTAACATTAATATACCCAATTAAAAATATGAATAATTGGAATTTCCTGTCGTAGTGTAAGCGGCCATGACACCTCTTCATGTGACGTCATGCAGTCAGATCATGTTAGTTGAATAAATAACATGTATCTGACTCTTTTCAACATCGTGCCCGTTTGGTTATGTTTTAATATCAGATCAACTGCAATACAATGTTTATAATTGTATATCGTTCTAATTTTGTTCTTAATATTCCCATCCCATGTTACATTTTCATAAAACAAAGGAGTTTATTTGTACGGTGAAAAAAGGGGGGGTGTTCTACGTATAATTTCATGTTTTACGTGATTGGCCGTAGGTTAAATAACTGTCAGTTTTAAGTCGTTTTATGCTTACACATGTTTTTTTTTCTTTTTTTGTCCCCAATGCTGTCGTACTTTCCCGTGTTTTTCGTGGTCACTGGTCGATGTGTTGACAAGGATAGTCCTGACCGGTAATTACAAAAAAAAAATTCTTCTCACATTTTCCCTTTCATTAGTGCAATAAAATGCTTGACATGAAGTCATAATGCTATTGTAAATATCAAAAGATAAATATACGACGTTATTTTACGATTTACATAATTTTTAATGATAAAATTGCAACTGATACAATGTTGATATGCCGACTTTTACTACGTCACGGGCAGGATAAATCCGAGAATAGATTATGATCACATTGTGACTTTTGTCTCCTCCACATTGAAGAGATTTGAAAAATGGCGATCCTCATTATTTGGTGCTACAGGCAACTTCAATCATCGAATTCTACCTTGCGGTATACTATTTTTAACATTCATTAACACAAATGTCTTTTATTTACTGTCATTTAAATTTTCACGCTAACTTGTTAAGACCATGGCCTTTTCCTTTAAATGATTTACTGTACTTGAAGTTTCATACAAATAAACTGGTTAATATAAAGACATACTTACAATTGTCATAATATGACGTTATTTCGTTAGACCCCATGCTAAGTTGAATAACAAAATGCAAAATAAATTCATATCAAGATTTGAAATTAAAGAACAATATTTCAATAAAATAAAGAAAACCAAATACCATACTTTCGGAACATTTTCCAAATTCAATATAAATGTGATAGAAATAGGCAAAATCGACATCCTTAACACACATATACATGACAGCTGACTTTGCTGGTTAGGCATATGCACTCCAATAGAAAGAAGTGGCGGGGTTACACTAGTTGCAGTAAAATTGCATGCTCTTTTATCTGTAGTACAATGTTCTCACATTTTTATCTCATGAATATCTAGACATGCCTCCCGTTTAAAACTATTAGTGCATAATACATAACAAATATTATATACTAAAATTTATAATATACATGTATTTACATTAACAAACTTACCATGATTGTTCCTTTTCATCAAACATGCCCCAATATCAGATTGGTTTTCACAGTTGTAGAGTAATTTAAACATTTCAATATGTAATATATATGTTTGTTAATGACTATGCTAATTTATTCGTCTTTCTTTGTAAACTGAATGATAATTATTAAATATTACAAAAAGTCTTCTTTCTACCGACTTGAACCAGTTTTTAACCAATCCAATTAGACATGTTAAAATACGTCTTATTGTATTGGTATCCATTTGACTGTTTACTAAACGGTGATACAAATACACAAATGTTTACAGAATTCTATTATATTCATTAGCACAGATGTAGGACATATTTTGTATTTCAATCAATCAATCAATCAATCAATCAATCAATCAATCAATCAATCAATCAATCAATCAATCAAATTAGAGATTAACACTTTCATTAATTCACTGCTGTGTATATAAAATCAGTGAGATGTGAAATATAAATTTTCAGCAAATGGAGATTGTGTACCCTGAATTTGTGCAAACTAGAAAATTATTCTTAAAAAGACTATATGGTGTTTATCAAAATCTGACAATAATGGGATCTTAATGGACGTCAGTGCTAAGTTTGCAACGACAATTGTGCAACTGCATATGTATATGTTTGCTTCAAATATGTTTCCCCGTTCATTCTCGTGTGACTTTACGTAAGTATTTCATCCGTCTGACATTTTTTGTCCTTTATATTTTCAGAACTCTGCATAATGGTACGTAAAACACATATGTGAAAATGAGCTGTAATCAAATAGTACTAGAACTTGCCCATGATGTTGGGACCACGCATCCGGGAAAGATGGCCACCGTCATCGAAAGATTGCGAGTTAAAGGGGCCCCTGCTCCAAGGAATACACCTGCTTCTCCTATACTATCAAGGTCGAATAGGATGATACCTAGCACAGTTATAGCCCTTGACAAATCATATGAAATCGTTTTAAAACATTCAAACAAACAGCTGATTGAGGCGGGAAATTCTGTAGCAGTCAGAAGACTTGATTTTTTGAGTCGTCTGCAACATGCAAACCATGGGATAACTTCGATGGATTTACCCTTTATTTCGAGTGAATTGGGATTAACAGAAGAAAAACCCAGTTTCGTGCTCTGTGGACAACCTGTAAACGGGTTTACTACAAAAACAATAGATAAATACCTGAAAGACCAAAGAGTCGGAAATTATAAAACGTCTGCTCAAGAGGTGTCCAGAGTCAAACAACAAAATAAAGTTTCGAAAACGAAAAGTGAACCGTCGTCTATAAAATCAGCAGGTAAAGAGAAATCGGTAAATTTTGAAGACAGGTTAAAGGACAACAACAGTGTAAAATCAAATCACCCTAACATGCCTACCACAACACCAGTATCCTCCATAATCTCAGTGTCAAAACGAGGCGTCAACACTTCATTTGAACTTACTGGTAGAAACTTCAAATCTGCCTCATCAGCTGATTGGGAATTGTTAGGATCTGTTGATTTAAAACGTTCAAGACTGGACAAAAATTCAAGAAATGAGATGACTCGATCGGCAAATAGTCCTATGAAAACTTTCTTAAGAGTAAATAACAACGAAATGGCTCGAAATGGATCCTCTGACGATTCAGCTGGAAATTTTAGCTTGCCGAACTCCTTTTCTACAAAAGGAATTAAAAAATTCAATAATCCATACAGATTATTAAAAAGTTCTAAACGTCAAATACTTTTACACCAAAAAGACACAACTGACCATGATAAAATTCGAAAAATCACAAGTCCTCCCAGGTCGGCTCCAATCCCCAATCATCAAAGACCCTTCGATCTCCCGAAACCAATTTTACGAGTGCCAAATCCTTGCTCAGACACTTTCCTGCTACAAATGATGCTGGATTCTAATACGATTGCGAGTAAAAACAAGACAAGTTCCAAATATTCAGATATTGCCGTTCACCGAGATTTAGAAGAATTTATCATTGTCCGTTCTAATTCAGCTCAAAGTAAAGGATTTTCACCTGTACCAAAGTCACAAAAAAGTGCTAAAAGTGTATTGAATGGAGTAGAAGAGGAGTCAGTTTGGGCAGGGAACAAGGTTAAAGAAGAAAAAATGAATAAAACTCACTAAAAACCTTGCCAGGAATAAAGTTACGAATTTGGTTTGATAAACATCTATTATTGTGCGATCATCTTTTACATGTAAATCTTTATACATCAATGACAGTCTATCAGAAAGACATATATTATGGCATTTGAATATCGAGTCTTGTCTACGTCACGTCCGTGTTGTTGGCGACTGCGTAATACGCGTTTCTTTAGTGTTCACGAATCTCTAAATGCATTATATATATCTCTGAACGGCTAATGTCCATAATATACACTGTTCGTTATTATTTCTTTATAAACTACACATTTATAGATTATTGTCATCAATTTGATGGTAATAAAAACAATTTCATGTAATGTTTTTGTGAGTAATTGACTATCTATGAAAAATAGCCGAATTTAGAATTCGGTGCTTCACCGGACAGTGTTTACAAATGGCTATATGTCAGTTAATTCCACACACTTGTTTCATACTGTCCAAGTACAAAGGTGGAATTGTTGTGTAAAAGAAGGCATTGGAGTGTTATAGAAACTAACCTTCATTGCTTATATAAAACCTTGTATTGATGAATGTTAAGATATGGTGAACATAATAGTAACAAGCTAGGGTTAGGGTTATGGTGTTTAACGCCACTTTCAACAATATTTCAGTTATATCGTGGCGGTCAGTTTTATTGGTGGAGGAAACCGGAGAAAACCACCGACATGTCGCAAGTCACTGACAACCTTTATCATACAATGTTGTACATGATCGTAATAGACACTGATTGCAAAGTAATTGTAAATCCAACTAAGCATATCATCACGGCCACGACAGCTCCTGTTTTTAATCGAGACTGTGAAATGTTCAGAAATGCGAGATGTTCTTATCATTTTTCATCTTTTTCGTGTCCAATACAAAACAAATCCATCAACATTGTATGTACATGGTATTTTGTATTAATTCTGCAATACTTTAATTGGTTTGTGCAAAAACAGAATACTCACATAAAATATCAGGCATTCATTTAGAGGGGGCGTGTTGTGAGTTTACCCCTCTTTTGAAATGTAGTACCAACGAATAACTATTTCAATCAGAATAATGGCTTGTTTTACTCAAACCTTCTGTACTTGTGGGTGCTTCAATCAGAAAAATCATATAATTTAGCACTGAACTCGAAACTTACACATGGAGTACACACCCTAAGTTAGAAAGGGAAAATTTAATACAAAAATCGCCATAGATAAAGGCTTGGCTCTTGTACCTAATTTACTCATCACTAAAATGCATCAAATAAATTCAAAACAACTACACCAGATGTTACTTGATTTTGGATCTACACATATTTTGCTTTGACACAAACCAACAAATTATTATCAAAATATCTTATTATTTCTTATAGAGTTTTGTAGTAAAATAAATAAACTACATTGAAATAAAGATCGAAGATACCAAGGGGGTGATCAGAAACCGTTAATAGAACAATAAACAATAACCAAAAGATAAAAGACAAAACATGATACTAGTATACAAAACACAACACAGAACACTATAGATCGAACAATAAACAATAACCAA
>MJUT01043854.1:208578-230837 GCA_002080005.1 Gigantidas platifrons | reverse complement strand
AATAAACAATAACCAAAAGACAAAAGACAAAACATGATACTAGTATACAAAACACAACACAGAACACTATAGATCGAACAATAAACAATAACCAAAAGACAAAACATGATACTAGTATACAAAACACAACACAGAACACTATAGATCGAACAATAAACAATAACCAAAAGAACAAAGACAAAACATGATACTAGTATACAAAACACAATACAGAAGACTATAGATCGAACAATAAACAATAACCAACAGACAAAAGACAAAACATGATACTAGTATACAAAACACAACACAGAACACTATTGATCGAACAACAAAAACCCCACAGAGACGGAGTGAACTCAGGTGCTACCGAATGGTAAGATGTTCCTGCTTCACAAGTGGCATCCGTCGTGTTATATTTAAACGATACAAACATCATGTGCAAATTGTAGGTTCAATCGCCACGATAGACAAAAAAGGTTTCATTAGAATTATTAACTATGAAAGACTATTACATTTTTATGTGAACCTGATCGTTATGAAACTAGTTTGCTTGAGAATCAGTTTGGTTAATACATTGAGAGGGCTTGAATATTTGTTAAATTAGCTTCTGTTGAAATGAATCAATACATAAATATTTAATGGACGTCTCGCAGATTTGCCTGGCGACTAGATGTCACTGTCAATAAACGTTAGACAATACTGAAAGGCCAATCAAAAATGAAAAATCCAGAGGAACCGGCAACATAGATAACAAGACACAGAAAAACAAAACAAAAACACAACACAATATATGTTTGACACCACTATACGCAAAACAAACACAAATACCACAAATAAGACATGAGCCCTCCTACAAACAACTGGAAGAAAAGACGAACCGAGCCTGTTTTTATGCGGAAATCATAAATGACATCATATTTCCACCATCTTAAAGACTCGATGTATATTTTTAGCTTACATGAAATGTATATTATTATACAGGAATGCGATAAAATCATATGCATACCTCATTTATATTGTTTGTCAACAAAATGTCATTCTTTAAATTGTTTGTCAACAAATTGGGTCACCGTATAACATAACAATACATATATTATAACAATTACAAAATAAAGAATAGAGGTGTGACACATATAAATACTGAAAGGTATATCACGGCGCATAGCCATAACGGATTCTTTTGGATGAAACGGATTCTTTCGGACCAAGAAACGGATCATTTCGGGTTTTATTTCAACATGAAATGGATGACAATGCGAATGAGACGATAGTGATGGAACAGGAAAGGTAATTAAAACAATCTAACTATTCCACGGAACTTCTAAGTTTACCGACAGACCGCTTTTCCTTTACAGCTGTATAAATTCCTCTCGTATATTCTACAAAGTGTGCACAAAACAACACTTGTTGAATTCGTATTTTTCATATCGATAGTTTGTTACTTATTTACACTTTATTTCTAAAAATATATATACATAGCTGATTCATAATACATTTTCTTTACATGGGGACTTATTTCTAATTATAACATCAATTAATTTAACAGAAAAAAAAACCTTAACCAAATACGCAGGTAACGGATTCTTTATGATTTGGTCATTTCTGGCACCGGACTACTTTCGGATCATAATGGCACCGGACACTTCATGATTATTCTCTTTTTCTTTACAGAAAGAGAAGAAAGCGTTCCAGTTTATGGCTACATAAACCAAAGAGAAGCAGACAGTTTTTGTGTAATTCACTCTTATTCAACTGCATTTAAGACAAAAATGATCCGATCAACGTCCGATGCATTTCACGTAATGATACGGTCAAAAGCAGCGTTAAAATTATGCTATAATCAAAAGCTGTATTTTGTGATTCGATTAAGATGGCAAAACTGCCATTTCCAACGCTTATTTAAGTATTCAAAACTTTTAGTTGGCATAAACTTATTTTATGAGTTATGGCAGTCAACAATTAATTCTTTGTGCATTAACGTAAATCTTTTACATTCGGTTGGAGCTTAGGTAGGATAACATGGGGTTGAAATGAATTGTATTGAATTGAGGCAAAACAATATAGCCGTGATGGCGATTAGCCCGATTTTGCACTGTAAAACTTGGTTTACCACACCATTTTCAATGTTGAAAATATCTGTTCAAAGCCGGTAACTAGAAAGTCATCTTAAAGCCTGCTTATGTACTGTCGTAAGTGAGAGCAAAGATGATCTTAAGTCAGTAACAAGAAGCGTACTTAATGTACACTTAGAATAATCTTAACGTCATCTTAAGTGTAGCTAAGATATTCGTACGATGTCCCCCTATCTTACCATGTTACGGACGTACCGGTATTGATTTCTGGAAAATGAATAAGAAACTTCTTATTAAAGATCACCAATGCGTTTATTTTTAAATGAACAAGACATTGTAAGTTGTTAAGTTGTTTATTAACATTGACAAGATGGCAACCGCTGGTTATAAAAAATAAAGATAGTCTTCATACATGTACTATAATTATTTGATCATAAATTAGTACATTAGTTCTCACTTTTGAAAACAAATTGCTAACAAAATGTTCCTCCATTGCCAAAAAGTAATCTGCCGGAGACATAAAAAAAACCTGGTTCCCCCCCAATAAATGGTTCATGGCTTTAATATTATTAAACACAAGATTGTTTTTCTCTGTGTGGAAAAAATCCCTACTCTACTATTTAAAAGATGTCAGGCTTTGCAGTGCCATTACCTTTTGAATGGTCTAAACCACAGAGGCTCGACACATGCTATGATTTTTTCTGGATTTTTTTAAAGGCAAAACTCCCCATTATTAAAACTTTTTACTATATACTGAATTTATTTAGATTGATTTAGTATATATTCTGGACTCAGTATGTAATGAAAATGTTTAATAATGGGGTATTTTTCCTTAAGAAAATACATTCATAGCATGTATCGAGCCCTATGGTCTAGATGTTAACCAGTGTATAGGATGGGAAACATTAACAGTTGATTCGCTATACTCACGTGCATGTGATATGAGATATGTGTACAAGGATTTTCTCTGTAGAGCGAAACTGCTGTCACAGAAGCTGCGTAGTCAGGGTTATGTTCAGCCTTCGTTGAAATCATCACTTCAAAACTTTTACGATCGACACCATGATTTGGTAGATCGTTATGATGTTTCAATTTCACAAATGATATTTGATATCTTAGATTAGATTTCTTGTCATATAGGATTCGACATTCATGGATTTTAATCTTACCTGGAATTTCCTCATTTGCAGTGTGACGGGTGCCGTCGACTGAGCAGGACATAATTACCCTTCCGGAGCACCTGATGTCACCTCGGGTCCGGGTTTTGTGGAGGTTCATATTGTAAGTGCTTCAGTTTTTGTGTCTTCTTATTCATGTATATTTTTATTCTTTGTGTTCTGTTGTTTTGCGTCCCTTTTGTCGTGGGTGTCAATAGCCAAGGTTTCAACGCATATCCTCTATCACCCAACAACCAAACGCATTTTATTGTGCCGTCTTCAAATGCTTTTGCGAGTTTGCAGTTGTTCCATATATGAGTGGCATGTGTTGCACCAGACCATTTGGCGACAATATCTCGTATCATAATTTGCATCACAGACACACTGTGATTATTGCATGATAACCTTTTCGACTAACATAAAGGTGCTCGTCAGCTGACGGAGCTTTAATCGGAATCAATGTCCCATCATCAGCTCCGAGAACCAAGGGAAATTCCTTAATGTCATGAAAGTCTTATTTCACTCTTTGCTGCTCTTGTGCTGACATAGGAAACTGTACATAATTTGACAAGTTATGCGAAATACACCTCGACACATGATTAACACAGCGCGGAACAGTCATTACCCCATGAGCGTCACCAATAACACTCATGTAACTGCCGCTAGCGTAGTACCTTAACGCTATCATAACTTGAAGAGAAACGGGTATGGAATGCGATCGGTTAGTAAATCTTAAAAGGTCTTGTTCCAGATCCTGACAAATACTATGACTGAGCGCACGTTACTGCGACGCCGTTTAAATAACCTTAGTTTCTGATTTAATGTGGTTGTTATTAGTTTTTATGATGCCATATCTACATAATCTTTATATCATAATAAACCGGAGGATATGAGAAATAATTTTATAGTATATTGATATTTATTCTGTCGTATCCCACCACGGAACCTCCCTTCCGTATTAAAAACGTCCCGTCAGATGTAACATTTCTGTTATAAATTGATAAGATTTTCGGGCATTTCACGAAAACGCATGCACGGAAATCGCACCAAATCTGCTAAGAAAGTAAACGTCAAGATTCTTCCAACGTAATGTCTCGATGGCCGTTTTCTGTTAAGGTTTTTTGTTTTTATCCGCGTGTATTTAAGTCCATTCAATGTGTCAGATACTGAACTTAAATGCTGATCACCAACTTTAAAGGCTTTTCCCGATAAATTTAAGTGAAGTTGAGTAAATATTTGTTCACTGTTATGCAGATCTATATTGTAAGAAATAATACAAGAAATTTTGAAGATGACTAAGAAATATTGACCGAAATACGCAGTCTGAAAGAATGTCAACTTCTTAATTTTACACAAAAAAACAACGTCGCTTGGAATTTTAACGATTTATAACGCAGCACACAAATAAATCATCGACATTTGTATGTGCCAAGCAGTTAGTTCTATTCAAAGGCTACCATTAATACCAATCATGAGTATATTAAGATTAAAATAAACACGAACAGAATAAAATGCCAAGTCTGAATGGATTGTCCACTTCATCAATTTCGACGTCAAATGCGTTTTCAAGACTTTTGTGAATTTTGCGCCTGTTAGCGTCGAAAACGTAAATAGTTTTTCCGTTGCTTGTACCAGGAATCTGATCACATTTGTCAAAACATATGGTCAATTAAAAGAAGAAAACTTGGAAAATCAAATACCGGAACCACACTACCTTTAGATCTAAAAATTACAAAATTTGAATGTTCTTTTTAAATACCGAAAATACGACAAACTTTCTATTTAAAACCAAAAGATAACAACATTATTTCGACTATCTCACGGAAAATTTTAATGTATTAAAATACTTGTATATATGTGCTTCGGTTGTTAAAGTGGTTCCTACTTTTTACAAAAAATTATCACTTAAGTTCCACTTGTGAAGCAGGTACAACATTTGGTTTAAAGCGTCACAACGTTGAAAACGTCGCTTTTTAGCGTTACGTTACGTTACGCAACATCTTGCGTTCAGTCTATATATACTTTCTCTGTCGAGTCTAGTTTTTCACAATAGATTCGACACTGAGGTAGTCCAATGGGTTATTTCTGTCACGAAATAAACGCCTCGGAATATCATCTACTCGATATCTTTGCCTGAGAATGTGAAGCATCAGTGCCAATTTGAAGAGATGGTTAGCCCTAAGCGTGGTCTGGCCCACATTTAAAGTTACAATTATCTTTGGATACTAAGATGTTGTCTTGTTACACTCGTAAATGGTCAAGATCAAGCTAAGTGTGCTTTAAGGGTATCTTAAAATTTACGAAGGCTTCCAGTTACAGAAACAGTTTAAGACTAAACAAAGAGATGCATTAAGATTAAATCGTAGACATTTCGTAGACATGCCTGTTTAAGGGCTGTCAATCATATTAAGATTGTTTCTTGTTACACTCTTATATGCTAAGAATACCTTTAGATCATCTTAAGGCTTAAGATAGCTTCTTGTTACCGGCCCCAGGAGTATAACGATTATCACTGAAACAATTTCTGCTTTTAAACGTATCATGCATCGAACGTTGATCGGATCATTTTTGTCACACGTGCCGTTGAATAAGAGTGAATTACACAAAAACTGTTGAAATTGGGATAATGTTTCATACATCAGAATGAAGGTAATGGATAAAGCTTTAATATTGATGTTGAATCATAACTTGGGAAGTACGAAGTTTTGTAAAATAAATGATGAAAGTTCATAACGTTAAATTTTGACATGATTATTTGTAAAAATGTGGTTAAAAATTCACCAAAATATCAATGACATAAGAAAACAAATAATAGTTTTCATACAGAAACATATAATCATCCTTTGCACTCACAAATCAATTCATAACTCCGACAGAAAAGGCATAAAATATCGAATGCCTTAACCCTGCTGATCCACTTCTCTTGTTGTAAACAACCAATTTTGATCGTATCAATCGGCGGTTGATCAAAATGATACAATGCGGTTGTACGGTGTGGAATTCATTGCTCTAAAAAGAAAAGAACACCTGTACTCAATTGATCAATAACATCCTAAAGAATCCGATGCAGTGATCATTAAGTGTCCGTTTCTCAGGTGTATTTATATTTTTGTTAAATATAATAGTAGTTATGCAAAATTACACCCGATAGCAAGTCAACACTTTCAAATTATCAATTTTATATCTAAAAAGCGACATTTGAACCAGATGTGTCATTAAGTTATTTTGTATCGGTGAAAACAACATGCTCAACGACGAATTGTTGGGGGAAAATTTGCGTTTGTTCGTTAAAAGTCAACGAAAACGACAGCTTTAACTTCCCCGCACAAATCACTTGATAAAAAGGATAATTGAGAAGTTCCGTTGTACCGTTTGCTGACAGATTTAGGGAATTTTTAGTTGTAAAACAGAGAAATAATCAGAGCACATTATGTCCACTTCTTCGAAATGATCCGAAATGATCCGTTCCGCGATTCCGAAAGAATCCGTTTCATCCAAAAGAATCCGTTATGGCTATGCACCTTGTAAACTGGAATTTGATCATTTTCGTCGTGGACAAATGGGGACTTTAAACGTATGGTAAACAACAGGGGGAAATAGATGTTAAATATGTTATCTTTCTCGATCAAGAAGTTGATATATCCCCTATATTCTTTATTTTGTATTTGTTATTTATTTATCGTTTAACTGTGACAAAGAATTTCAAAGATACTCCAAAACTCTCACCGGAAGGTTCCACTGAAATCGTACAAATCAAAAGTCGTGTGCACAAAAGGTAGTTGCAATTGGTCTTGAAAACATGTATCCTTGAAATAAGTTTTAAAAGGGAAAATAAAACTGTCATCATAGATACACCAAAAATAGTAAGATAGAGAGAAAATAATGTGGAAAATATTTAGGGCATGGTATCAACTACTGTTATGTTTTGACCGAAAACGACCCCTTAAGAGTCATTCTCTGTAAGGATCAAAGAGTATAATAGTGGCTCTGGAAATAGAAAACAATCAAATTTGCTTGTTTTGATGTATAATGAGGGATTCGCCTCACTAAAGCATAAAAACCATGTTGAAGGTAAAAAAAAAAAAACATGGTTGCCATTTATCTCCATTTCACAAGGAAAAAACAACATATAGGCATTGAAAAAGTAATTCTTTTATTACATATCATTTAAATATGATTAATTCAAATCTACAAAACAAATATATATATTTGAAACAAATATGTGATATATTTATTAAGTAATGATGGAAATCTTGACTTATATAATGTGAAATTACCGACAGATTGAATGGTGAAATAGCTAATTTTTGATCAATTAAAAGAGGGTGTACAAGGGAAAATCTATTTTTGTCAACAATTTGCAATATATCACTGGAAAGAAGCAACATGGAGGTATATGTATGCAAAAAATCATAATGGTTAAATTAATGGTTTTTTTCCGGGGAATAAAATGAAAATGTTGAAAATTTGATTTTGGCCACCCCCCTTTTTTCTGAAAAAATTTAATGCATGTATTTAAAAAAAAAAAATTGGCTTGTTTTGATGTATAATGAGGGATTCACCTCACTAAAACATAAAAACCATGTTGAAGATGAAAAAAAATAATATGGCTGCCATGGTAACCGAGATTGCTATTTATCTCCATTTCACAGGGAAAAAACAATATATAGGCATTAAAAAACCTATTTTTCATGAATTTTTCTTATTACATATATCATTTTAATATGATTAATTCAAATCTACAACACAAATATGTACATTTGAAACAAATATCTGATATATAAAGTTTATATATAAAGTAATGATGAAAATCTTGACAGATATATACTGACAAATTGAATGGTGAAAAAGCTATTTTTTGATAAATTAAGAGTCTTGTACAAGGAAAAATCTATTTTTGTCAATAATTTACAATATATCACTGGAAAGAAGTAGCATGGAGGTATATTTATACAAAAAATCTCAATGGTTAAATTAATGGGGTTTTTTCTGGGGGGAAAAATGAAAATGTTGAAAATGCGATTTTGGCCACCCCCTTTTTTTCTGAAAAAATTAAATATTTCAAAAATTAAAAGTTGAATAATGAAAAGATTTTAACAATATGTCTTGAAATCTTACATGTATATACAAAAAATGTAGTAAATACAATAATATTCCTGGTCAAATATGTAAAAATGTTTTAGGATTTTCAGAAAATGTCCTGAATTCTGTATTTGATGTACAAGTATACGAGTCAAAATCCAGAGATGTGACAATTCCCTTTGCCTGAAAATATAGAAATAACTTTAATTAATTTTTAACTAAGTCTGCTGCATGTTGTTTGTACAATCAGTGGCATATCTAGGGTTATATCAGGTAGGGCATGTGGCCTCAGCGCCACTTGATGAGGGCACCACTGAGAAGTTTTAATTAACTTTTAGCACCTAATGTGCCCATATATGGGAACGTCCTTAAAAAACAGTTTTTAAAATACATTAAATTTTCTTGAAGTAATTTTGCAAAAACCATGTACATGTAGTATACTCAGACAGGAATACCTGGAGAAACTATTAATGTTATTAAATTATAAATTTAAAACACAATATCAGTGATTGCCACAGGCGCTATTTCCCGTAGATATGCCCCTGTGTACAATGTATATGAACAATAAATCTATATAAAAATCTTAAATCTAACTGCAAGTGTACCTACTATTGGATTTCAAGAACATCATAAAGAATATTGTAATGTAATTACATATAACTATTTTTCTGATGCTTAATTGTTGTGATTTCAGTACTTGTTTGTGAGGTTTAATTTTCAACCATTATAAATACTGAGATGTTGAAATAATGTTCATGAGACAATTATCCACAAACATACAAGAAATACTAGATGACCTTACAGTCTTCAACAATGGACAATGCCAACATGGTATGACAGTCTTTGAAATTAGCTAATGTGTCAAAGCATGAGGCTAGCAAAATCAGTCTATGGCTTGTAAAAATTTTCAAACCAGGAGTCTGCCTGGCTTGCGTATTTTTTGTTTGATTGAGAAATTATAATTATTTTGTTTGGGTCATCAATGAAGTGTGAGCTTGTGATTTTTCATGGTTTTTTATGCCCCCCCCCCTCCTGGCTTGTGTTCTGAAAAGCTTTTCATTAAACCTGGTCTTCTAAATGTTTTTAAATAGATGAAAAATACTGGAATGTGGAATAAATGTCCATGAAACAATGATATCATGCTGACTTACGTGCAGGTTTATTGTACTGTCTTGTATCTATAGAAAACTCAGGGTCCGCCTTCATTTTCGACAAGACATAGACAGGATGATATTCACTTATTTTATGCCTTTCCCGATGCATTTATTAAATTCAAATGTTCAAATAGATTTGGTCATCTTCATGTGCAATTGTACATGTATATATGTTTTTCATACATATGTGTGTATCTAGTTTCAAAATTACTACTTACATGTTTCAATTGGAAATACAACTCCATAATGTTTGTGTATAAGCATATACAATGTACATCATTTAAGGTAAACAATCTGGAACTTTCCCTCCTTTTCTTGTTTGGTGAACGTCCTTGCAACTCAACACAACTGCTGTGGTCAATATCTGGGTGACTGCTTACACCACTTGATAATAACATACATAGATTTTTTTCTTCTCAAAAGTAAATGTTGCTTCAAGATATTGTTGAGGTGTGAAGTAGATATCCTATATAATCTACACTGCTTTGAATTTGAGGGATAATTCCGGTCTGTCAAAATCACGTTTTTATCAAACTTGTCAATCAAAGACACGGTTTCATCAAGGATTTATATAGTATAAATCCTTGGTTTCATCTATGCATATTGTAGTATCCAGATCTTTTGGACCGATTTGCACAAATATTGACACACCATAATTAGTTTGGTGTAATACGTACAGACAGGAGACATCACCATGTCACATTATTATAAATCTAAGATCATAGATGGGCAACACATATTTCAGTTTCCTGCATCTGCATCAATCATATCATTAGATGACTGATGTGATCATAAAAACGTCAGGACAGATTAACTTTTTACTGTCTGTTTACAATTTCCAGGAAGTGATCATATTATCTTATCTTAAAATTAAAGAGTTTAAACAGGGGAGATAACCATTATGAAGAGTGGCTCCCTACAGGGATATCATACAAAATACTAATTATATGTGAATTGAAACACACATTTTATAGATGTAAATATTTAAAATCAATTTTATTTTCCAGACTTTGTTCATTTAGCTCCAAAATATATTTTTGAACAAAAAAAGTGAAAAAAAGAAACATTTTAAGCAAAAATACCAAAATGTATATGCTTGATATAATACTAAATTTTCTACAAAATTTCAAAAATAACCATTTCAATTTTTTACAACTATTAATTTCATGAATTTGTTGTTTGAAATATATGAATAGTTTCACCAAGAAAAATGGAACTTTTGAACAAGAGCCTGTCGGAATCGTAGAAAATTTCATGACTAATCCTTGATGGAGAATTTGGCTGCCTAAAACACCCCTTCAAGGGATGAAGTAACCAAATTTGAAATCTCTTTTATTTTTTTCAGAAAAGTAATACTCTAATTGTTTTGAATGTGTAAAAAGTTTTTCTCATGTTGACCCAAATAAAAAGAACAAGCTGATTAAATAAATAGTATTTTTTTTCACAAAAATGCTTGGAAATTCCTGGTTACTAAGGAAAATGATGCGTATCCATGGTAAAACATATTTTTAAACCCCAGGATCTGTTTTATGGTTATTTCATATGATGGTCTTTATTTTTAAACATATTTGTACTTTTTTCAAAAAATGCTATTTCCACCTCATTTTGGTGCTTAGAGAGAATGACTCTTAATATGCACAACTTCCTTTGAAAAGTTGATGGAAGACAATATTAATTAAACATACGTCAAAGACATCAACGATTTTCACAGTTAGACTACTAATCATCTCACATTGAAAAATATCAAGGTGAAGGTTACACTCTAGATTTTTACCATAGTGTTGTTATTATTATAATTCTATAATTCATGGATTCAGAGAGAGAGAGAGAAATATTAGACTATAATAAAAACGTAGATATCAAATTTAGTGCGCATGACGAGTTTCTAGAATAACCTTAATCGGGTACGCTCAAAATCGAGAGATTGGAGAGTCAAATAATTTAGTTATAAATGTTTGAGTCATTGTTTTATGTATTGACTGACATACTTTGGTGAAACCTTAAAGAACACGACATTATTGATCAAAACTCAATAATAATTCATCTTCACTATTGTGCTTCTTATAATCTACCCTAGAACATCGATAAAAAGTCGAGGTCAAGTTCACGTTTTCCAATATTTGAACTGAAACGCTAAGCATTGACAGCATATTGTAGAATAAATTAATTTGTAGCAAATGCTTGAATTTGATTGGTTATAATTTTTTTATCCATCATGTCATAGATAAAAGTTTTAACCGGAAGTCACATGTTGGGGTCTCAATTGGGAATTTTTTTAATTTTAATTCTTTTTAAGCAATTGTCCGTCAAAATATTTTTGGGACAAGAAAGAAAAATAATTAGAAATTAATTTGTAAGGATTGATCACAATTTTTTGCTCGGTTCATTCGAAATAAACTCAAAAATGTGGTACACACCGTTGTGTACCATATTTTTGAGTTTATTTCTTCATGAACCGAAAAAAATTGAGATCAATCCTTAATGACGTTACATTTACAATGCACGAGATTGCTGCCTGTGGAGTGCCGGAGATCTACCAGAGTGGTTGATTCTTGTGGTCTACTTCGGACTCAGTGGTTCAATTCATCCCAAAATGTGCTCGATGGGATTCAAGTCAAAGTGAGATATCTATGGTATGCTGTATAAAAAAATGTAGATAGAACCAGTGTATGATCTTGTATTGTCTTGCTGATACATGAAGCCTAGTTTATTTTGAAGCATCAAATTGACAATTGAGCTATAGATTGTTGGAGTACTAACCTGTCTGCCTTTAAAAGCAATATTGCAACACGAATAACATTTTGTCCTTAGATGTTTTGATGAATTATTCAGCTTAAAAGTGTGTTTGTAGAAAACCATTGTCTATTATCTGGAAATTATATTGTACCATACTTAATTAACTAACCATTGAAACTGTTGAATCCAGATGCAAATGGGCGGGGCATTTACTAGTAAACCATGGTACAACACTCATGCCTGAATGTTGTACCATAACTTAAGCTCCATGCCAAATGTCAGTCAGTTTATTTCTGTTACAAACCATATACTAGTACACAATATGTCTTACTCATTAACTTATTTAAACAAACTCATCATTCATTCGTTTGTTTCAATAGTCAATTCATAATAACAGTGGTATGTATAACTCTATTTGTGCTGGAATGTAAATGAAATGTTGCAAGATTCAAGATTCAAGATTTATTTGAAAACACTCAGACACATATACAAGTGTAACAAGAGGTCATTTTTTAAATAATATATACATTCAAGACATGACAATGAACATACGATGAAAAATAATAAATCTGACAGTAAATATAAATATAAAGTTACAACATAATACAGGCAGTTACATACAATCAGAGTAAGGCAGCAGCTTTTCCAACAAAAATTGATAATCGCTTATAAAGTTCTGTATTGCAAATAGAAAGAAGACCTTCAAATTTGGCATGATTAGGGTAAGCTCGATAATAATTTGGCAAATTCTTATTTCTAAGGGTGATAATGTTTTCATTTCTACAAACTAATAAAAAATGATATTCGTCTCCAATAGTTTCTCTGCATAAATGACAAATACGCTCTTCTCGGGGTATATTATACCAACGACCAGTTTCTATAGGTAAGTGCAGATTTGATGTTCTAAATTTAGTAATCCAAATTCTGGAGTGTTCCGACAGTCTAAGTAAATAGTTCTCAATACAAAAATCCTTTTTGAAAACAGAGTAAAATTGTCCACGAGAAGAGGAATACATATCACTAAACCATTTTTGAACAAACTGGTCTCGTAAAATTTGGTTAAATACACTCTTGTCATAAACAGGAAGCTGGTTTATAAAAATAAATCCCATGCCAGTTGAGTTGAATATAGACTCTATATTTATTAACCATTTGAAACTATACTGATGTTTGGCTTTTAAAAGATACATTAATCTATACAAAACACTACTTAATTTATTTTCATTTAAAACCAACTTGCTCCAAAAAGCGATCATACGAAGCTTCACTCGAATTTCAAGCGGAAATCGACCAAGTTCTCCATATATCATAAAATTTGGAGTAGTATTTCTAACCTTTAAAATCCGTTTACAAAATTTCAACTGAATTTGTTCAATAACTTTTAAATTTTCGTATCCCCACACCTCAGAGCCATATAGCAAGATAGGTTCAATCATAGAGTCAAACATTTTTAGTTGCAAGTCAATAGGTATTGATTCATTTCGCACCAGTTTATAAATACAATACAATGCTTTATTAGCTTGTTCTACAAGTTTTTTTCTGGTCTCAAAAAAAGTACCGTTATATTTAAATATTATCCCAAGATATGAGTATGTATCAACAATATCAAGCGTATGACCATGTAAAATAAATTTAGGATCTTGTGCAGTTTTCCTTTTTCTAAAAATCATAACTTTTGTTTTTGCAACATTTACTTGTAGTCTCCAAATTTCACAATAAGATTCAAATATATCTAAAGCTTGTTGCATACCTTCTTTTGTTTCTGATAAAATTACTGTATCGTCTGCATATAAAATAACAAATATTTTATAGAAAATGTGCAGTTCATTTTCTAATTTTTCTTGGATAATCTTAAGTGGTTCTCCATCTAATTGTCTGAAAAAATCTTCTAAATCATTTAGAAATATAGAAAAAAGAAAGGGAGATAAATTTTCTCCCTGTCGTACACCGGTAAGACATGGAAAAAAATCAGATTGACTGCCATTATATTGAACACAAGACTTAATATCATTATACATATTATAAATTATTTTGAAACACTTCCCTTTTATTTCACAATTTTGTAATTTCCTCCATAACCCTGTTCGCCAAACTGTATCAAAAGCTTTTTTAAAATCCACGAAGGTGCAATATAACTTTTTACCAAAAGAAAAATACAAATCAATAAGAGCATGTAAAACGAATATATTATCCACAGTTGAAACCAGCTTGATTTTCTGAAATAATATTTAAATCATTTGCAAAAAAGTTTAACCTAGAGTTTAAAATAGAAGTAAATAATTTTCCAACACAACTTATAAGTGTAATTGCCCGAAAATTATCAGGAACAGACGGATTACCTTTATTGTTGTAAACAGGTTTAATAATACCACTTGACCAACTTTCTGGAATAATTCCACTGTCTAATACTAGGTTAAAAACCTTACAATACAGAGAAATCAACAATGGGGATGAATATTTCAAGTACTCATTCAAAATATTGTCAGTACCTGGAGCTTTATTATTTTTGAGTTCCCTAATAGCTTCTGTTATTTCTAACTCAGTAATCTTACCATTAAGTATTTCATCATAAATAGGATTATCACAAATTTCGTCAATATTAATTTCATCATGATCATTAACATCTTCATCATCTGCATTTAATTTTTTGAAGTAATCATAAAACGTTTCAATTTCAACGGACGGGTCTTCTTTTTTTCTGTTAGAAAATTTGTGTACTGTTTTCCAAAATGCTTTTGTGTTTGTTTTGGATAACGAACGTATTTCGTCTGAACATTTTTCTGTGTATTTTTTATAGTTTACATTCAGTACAAGACGATACTCTTTAGCTCTTGTGTTAAGTAGTGTTTTATTTTCAGGTGTTTTTGATGATGCATATTTTTTCGAGCATTGTGAAAGTCATCCCGCTTAACCCTACATTCACCGTTGAACCTCGAGTTACCTTTCTTTCTTCGTTGATTTTGTCCGAATGTAGAAGAGGAAGCATTTAAAAGTACATTTCCAAGGTCATTAACTATGCCATTTACCTGTTCAGGTGTAACGGAGTCTGTGTTAATATTATCAATGAGGGTATTTAATTCATTCAATACAATATTACTATTGTCATTGTGGAGTACCTGTGTAAAATCGTCTGCCTTATTCGAGTTCCATCCAACTTAAGTATTGTTATTGTTTACACTGTCTTGTGTATTGGACTTATTATGTGAAAAATATAAAGAAAAGTGTATTTGATTGTGTACATCTGAAAACATGGGGTTACATGGAAGTACTTCAAAATCTGCAAGAATATGAAATAAATTAGACGACAATATCAAATAGTCAACTAGACTTGTATCTTTACAAGTACTTCTTCCAATAAATTTATCTTTATAAACTCTGCCATTGGCAATATATAGAGAACAACGTTTACAAAGCTCTACTAATTTTTGACCATATTTATTTACACGAGCTTTGTCTTCGCTGAACCTTTCAAGTAGAATACCAATTTCTGCCAGTTTATAATTAGACAACATATTTACATTAAAATATTCAGGAACATCAGAAATATCTAACATATCAAAAAGATTATCATCTAGCTCAACAATATCACTAGAATTACTTGTCCTTGAATTAAAGTCGCCCGCTAACGCAATATGTTTGTGATCACGGGAGAAAAATAATAATCATCTTCATCCTCGATAAATGCTTCTTCAGACGAATATTTTGAATTCTCAGGTGGAATATAAACACAACCCAATAACATATCAGAATTCAAACTTTTCGTAAATTCAACCCATTGAACATATTCGGAGTCAGACTTAATAAAATGCAAACATTTAGACAAAGTTTTTTTGAAAACGACATTTATCCCGCCTGATTTTTTTTTTAATTCGTTTCTGTGTTTTGCAAAGTAAGTATACTCTTCGGGCAACTTTAACTCGTCAAATTCATCAGTTTTAGTTTCAGTAAAAATTAGTACATCATAGGATTTAATCAATAAATCAAAATCAGGATTCAAAAGTTTGGACAAAAGGTGATATTCAGTTTGTTTACATTGTCACTAACATGACCTATATTGACGTCCGATGTGTTGTCCTAGTTTCCTGGATGAGGATCATCATGGGGGTTGTACGGATGACCATCAACAATGAGCTTGTCATACACGAGTTTAACTATGTGTTTCTGTCTTTTTAGTTCTTTCATTTTGGGAATGAGATTTCTTCTCCGTTCATAGATTTCACGCGGATATTGTTGATAAACGGAAAATTGTGGTTTTGCTTTAAGTTTTTCCGCGGCTTTCGACCTGACACGCTCATGATCACTATATCGAGTGAACCTGGCTATGATACTTCGCTCCTTTCCATCCCTCCTTTCACCAAGCCTATGGACATTTTGGAACTTAAACTCTGACACTTCAGCTTCAGGAATTGATAATTCATTTACCAAGAATTTTTTTACAGCATTTTCAGTATTTTCAATTACACCCTCTGATTTAATTCCACCAAAAATTAGGTTTTACTTCATGGAATGAGTTTGGATTTCTAAAATTTTATCGTTAAGTTCATAGTTTTCAAATTCTAATTTTCTGTTACATAGTTCTAATTCCCTGATTCTGCCTTCAATATTGTGATGATGTTTTACAGGGTGGTGTCAAACCTGTTTTCGATTTACTACTCCTTCGTCGTTTTTTTCCCATAGAAAACAGAAATAAACGATACTAAAGTCATTAATGTTCATGAATATCACACAGATAATCTGCAACAACACCAGAAAACAACCGTACAGACAATATTTCTAGGGACCCATTCACCATCAACATGTCCAGTCCGTTATGTCTCTCTTGCATGTGAAAGTTTTAGACAATTATTCCATTCAACTCTAAATTATGTAGAATTTTTTTTTTTAAATGGGTGACCTTTTAGATGAAATTTTAGATATTAGAAAATGTTACTATTATGATATATAAAAAAAATTCAGGAAGTAAAAATTTACATTTCGATTACTATAAAGACACTAGTAGGTTATTTCTATACTTAACAAAATTGAAGGGAAAAAAAACATGATATGAACAATAAAAACATGGATATCAATTTTCATGGACACGAGGCCGTTTCTAGAATAATCTTTATCAGGTAAGATCAAAGTCCAAATGTTTGAAATTGGGTCACCGTATAACATTACATATATTATAACAAAAACTTTAAACGTATGGTAAACAATAGGGGGAAATAGATGTTAAATATGTTATCTTTCTCGATCAAGAAGTTGGTATATCCCCTATATTCTTTATTTTGTATTTGTTATTTATTTATCGTTAAACGGTGACAAAGAATTTCAAAGATAATCCAGAACTCTCACGAAAGGTTCCACTGATATCGTACAAATCAGAAATCGTGTGCACAAAAGGTAGTTGCAATTGGTCTTGAAAACACCTATCCTTGAAATAAGTTTTAAAAGGGGAATTTAAACTTGCATCATAGATACACCAAAAATAGTAACAGATAACGTAGGTATCATATTTAATGTGCATGATGTGTTTCTGGAATAACCTTCATCACCTACGCTCAAAATCGAGAGATTGGAGAATTTAAACTTGCATCATAGATACACCAAAAATAGTAAGAGATAGAGAGAAAAAAATGCGGAAAATATTTAGGGCATGGTACCAACGACTGCTATGCTTTGACCGAAAAAGTTCAACGAACCATTAATATGCACAACGTCCTTTGAAAATTTGATGGAAGGCAATATTAATTAAACATACGTCAAAGACATCAACGATTTTCACAGTTAAACTGCTAATCATCTCACATTGAAAAATGTCAAGAAAATTTCAAGGTGAAGGTCACACTCTAGATTTTTACACTAGTGTTGTTATTATTATAATTATATAATTCAGGGATTCAGAGAGAGAGAAATATTAGACTATAATAAAAACGTAGGTATCATATTTAGTGTGCATGATGTGTTTCTGGAATAACCTTCATCACCTACGCTCAAAATCGAGAGATTGGAGAGTAAAATAATTTAAAGTTATAAATGTTTGAGCCATATTTTTATTTATTACATACTTAGTTAAAATAAAGGCATTTTTGTATGACCAATATGACCGGAAGTAAACTGTCCATATTTTCACACCCCAGGATAATAACCTGTTATTGAATTACTACAAGATCATTTCAATATCGGCCCGGGCCAATATGGGTGTCTCTTTTCTAGATGTCGGAAGTATATAATAAATACAGATTAATACATGGGCATTTCCATATTGGCCTGGTTATCATCCCGAGACCCCCATACTGGCCCGAGACGCAGTCGAGGGCCAATATGGGTCGAGGGATGATAACCAGGCCAATATGGAAATGCCCATGTATTAAACTATTTATTACATACTTCCGACATCTAGAAAAATAGACACCCATATTGGCCTGAGACGAAGTCGAGGCCCATATTGGCCCGGGCCAATATGGGCCTCGATATGGAAATGATCTTGTAGTAATCCAATAACCGGTTATTTTTCCGGGGTGTGAAAATATGGATAATTTACTTCCGGTCATATTGGTCATACAAAAATGCCTTTATTTTAACTAAGTATGTAATAAATAGTTTAATACATGGGCATTTCCATATTGGCATGGTTATCATCCTTCGACCCATATTGGCACTCGACTTCGTCTCGGGCCAATATGGGTGTCTCGGGATGATAACCAGGCCAATATGGAAATACCCATGTATTAATCTGTATGTATTGACTGGAATACTTTGGTGACACCATAAAGAATTCGACATTATTGATCAAAAAATGATCTTCAGGATTGTACTTCTTATAATCTACCCTAGTACATCGATAAAAAGTCGAGGTCAAGATCACGTCCTCCAATTTGAACTGAAACGTTAGTAGGCAATGACTGCATATTGTAGATGACGTTACATTTACAATGCACGAGATTGCTGCCTGTGGAGTGCCAGAGATCTACCAGAGTGGTTGATTCTTGTGGTCTACTTCGGACTCAGTGGTTCAATTCATCCCAAATGTGCTCGATGGGATTCAAGTCAAAGTGAGATATCTATGGTATGCTGTATAAAAAAATGTAGATAGAACCAGTGTATGATCTTGTATTGTCTTGCTGATACATGAAGCCTAGTTTATTTTGAAGCATGAAATTGACAATTGAGCTATAGATTGTTGGAGTACTAACCTGTCTGCCTTTAAAAACCATATTGAAACACGAATAACATTTTGTCTTTAGATGTTTTGATGAATTATTCAGCTTAAAAATGTGTTTGTAGAAAACCATGGTCTATTACCTTGAAATGATATTGTACCATATTCAATTAACCAACCATTGAAACTGTTGAATCCAGATGCAAATGGGCGGGGCATATATACCATGGTACAACACTCATGCCTGAATGTTGTACCATAACTTAAGCTCCATGTCAAATGTCAGTCAGCTTATTTCTGTTACAAACCACATACAAGTACACCATATGTCCTACTCATTAACTTATTTAAATAATTAACTCATCCTTCATTCGTTTGTTTCAATAGTCAATTCATAATAACAGTGGTATGTATAACTCTATTTGTGCTAGAATGTAAATGAAATGTTGCATGTGAAAGTTTTAGACAATTATTCCATTCAACTCTAAATTATGTAGAATTTTTTTTTATTTTTTTTTAAATGGGTGACCTTTTAGATGAAATTTTAGATATTAGAAAACGTGACTATTATGATATATGAAAAGAATTCAGGAAGTAAAAATTTACATTTGGACTACTATAAAGACACGAGTAGGTTATTTTTTTATTTAACAAAATTGAAGAAAAAAATACATGATATGAACAATAAAAACGTGGATATCAATTTTCATGAACACGAGGCCGTTTCTAGAATAATCTTTATCAGATAAGATCAAAGTCCAAATGTTGGAAAACAAAATAATTTTAAAAGTTTTGGGAGCAGAAAAAAAAAAAAAAAAAAAAAACCCCAAAGGGACAAATCACGATCGCCAAAATCGGGTAAGGTCACCTATGCCTGAGGGAGGAGAACCTTAGTTTTAATAATATCGGTAATTGCATTATTTAAAAACCATAAATTTCAGTTTATGTCATGTGAACAAGTAAAAGTTCTAGGCTATAGTTCTAAGCAAAAATGCAATGCTGCTGTTTTTCTAAGGGTTGATAGTCAACATTTCCATAATTTGAAAGACATTTGCAAATGTTTTTAATATTTTTTTCACAACCGTAGCCACAGGGAAGCTCGTTGACAAGTTCCCTCCACCACTAAATGTATTTCGTGTTACCTCTACTCTTTTCCAACAGCTTTACAGTATAGCATAGTAGCACAAGCGGATCCATAACGGGGGAGGGGTGGGTTTTTGTTCTTAGAAACAAATTGGATTTCAAAACAATGTGTTTAAAGAAAAATAAAAATATACCGGGGTATAATTCAAAGTGAAAATTACAAAACATGTTGAAAAGAAAAGAAGACCGGGACAAAATTGGAAATATACTGTTAAAACTCGTTTTATCAGTCTATAGCTTATGTCAACATTCCAGCACGGTTTGTAAGTGATGCTGCTCAGTTTTAACAAAACCAATCACTTATATTGTAAATCTGTCTATAACGAGTGGTATCGTTCTCTATCATTCAACTAAAATCGGGTTAAACCGTTAACGGAGAAAATAACAACAGATGTTATTAATTCTAGACCAGTAAATATACTGTGTAGAGTCAGGGTAATGGTGTTTAACGCCACTTTCAACAATATTTTAGCTATATCGTGGCGGTCAGTTTTATTGGTGGAGGAAACCGGAGTACCCGGAGAAACCCACCGACCTGTCACAAGTCACTGACAAACTTTATCACATAATGTTGTATCGAGTACTCATCGCTTGAGCAGGATGCGAACTCACAAAGTTAGCGGTGATAGGCACTGATTGTATACAGTGTCGGATTTACCTATAGGCTCGATAGGCTGAAGCCTAGGGCCTCAAGATTTACCTATAGGCTCGATAGGCTGAAGCCTAGGGCCTCAACATTTACGGGACTACGACCAATTAAGGTGTATCTTATTTTTAACACTGTTATTGGACTTTCACACTTCTGCTGACTGGCATAACGTACTGTAATTTCTAAACAATCATTTAGTAATTTTACTTACACAGTTGCGCTCAATTTCAGAATATGGTAGAAATTTAAAAAAAAAACTCATCATCTTTGCCATTATGGAAATTGATTAAACACACTTCCATCTTCCTCCAGTCGTGAAGTTGAGGAATACGAGACTTCGGAGTTAAAAAGTCTTTTGTAAAGGAGGTAAAAAAGGACTATTTTATTTCCCGCCGTTGGACGTTTTTTCATATGGCTGACGTGGGCGTTGCCAACGACGCAGCATTTGAGTATTTCAGCTGTCAATCGATGCATTAATGCAGGAAAATATTTAAAAAATAATGCCCACAGCTATTCATGTATTTTTTCTAATTTGACAAATAATAATTGGTTTGTCTGTATATTATGTTACTGTAAATCTAACATTGATACAGGGAAAATACCTTCGTAAAAAAAAGAAGTATCATATGTTTCTTTTAATGCGACAACTAAAATCATAAAATGTCAATCATTTTCATTAGATATAGTCTGCTCAAATTTTTTGNTTTCATAAAGCAGGTAATTTTACACCTGAAATGTTCAGTGTCATCTACGGTAACTAAATTTGAACATTGTCATGACATCCGATGCGGTGATACTGCACAATATAGCAAAGTTTCGTTATCTGCAGTTTCAGCTTCTGATGAATAATCCTAACCTAGCCAGGCAATGATCAGTGATAACATAGAATATGAAATTAACACGCAACCACTACCCAGTAAGGTAAAAAAAGGGAAAGTTTTTTCTCTGCTGATAATAACAAAAGGGCGGCAGCCATTTAAAAAGAGTGTCCATAAATGAGAACCGGATGTACTTGTACTTGTACTGGTAATTTCCTCCTCTCTAAGGAGCACTCCCGCAGGATACAAATTTTGACTTAAAATTTTATAAAATATTTACATTTTGTTTAAACTGTACAGTGTCACCACCACCTTATCGTGC
>MJUT01043854.1:180494-194209 GCA_002080005.1 Gigantidas platifrons | reverse complement strand
CAACACGTACCATTACTGCAACTCTCACACTCATCAACACATACAACTACTGCAAATCTCACACTCATCAACTCAAAACAATGTTAACAACAATATCTAATGACTATTGGGTTCCTAACTAGGAACAAGCAAAAACATGACGGCTTTATATCTGGCAAGGTGAACATAGCCATTCCATCTCTAAAACTACACCGATTAAGTGATTGTTTGATTGTAATTATTGACAGACGATCACTTCTGTTTTTTCTTACAAATACTATCGTGAAATTTAAAATTCATTGAATGGTGTTAAACTAATTTTCAGGGAATTCAAAGAAATCTAGAAAGTCACAAGTGTTTGAGATTGTTGATGAAAGTGATAATACGAACCTTGAGGGTATTATCCCAATAACAGTGCCTGATGTTGAAAATGGTAAGAAAGCATGAAATCAAATATCAACATTTGGAACGTGGAAAATAAATACCTTTAGGTTTAATGGTTTAATGGTGTTAAACGCCACTTTCAATACTATTTCAGTTATATCGTGGCGGTCAGTTTTATTGGTGGAGGAAACCGGAATACCCCCAGAAAACCACTGACCTATCGCAAATCACTGACAAACTTTATCACATAACGACCCCTTCAACAAATTTAGAACGGGGAAATTAAATACCTTTAGAATCAAAACAGATAATGAATTAGTACATGAACAGGATAGATTTATTTGTATGGCATACCTTGTTTACTGTTTATTGTAATGGTTGGTAAATTTGTTTGATTAAGTTTATTTTGTAAAGAAAACACATTTTATTACGTCATCTTTATTTAGTAATCAATCAGTTGATGATGACCACAAAATGACAGTTGTTGTTTAAACATGAAACAAATATCTTTTATTCTAGCTAAAAATTGGGAAACGTTTGCTAGAATTTGATATACAAAATCCTAAAACTCCAAGGTTGAAACGTTAGCTGTATTTCTTTAACGCATTTTACCTCACTGTGCATACTCTCCCATCGTTGATTTCCTTATTTTTCGTTTAAGACAAAAAAAAACCAAAAAAAAAACAGATTTTCAAATTGGCAATACTGTAAATGCATAAAATAATTGTCGTAATTGGTTGAAAACAATTAATTAACCTTTTCTTTATTCGGACATGTATATTGTTTTGTAGTTCCTTCTTCCGTGACACATGAAAACACAGTTATCAGTAAAACGGAACCACCAGATCCAGTTCCAGCGGAAACAACCACGGAAAAAGAAAATGGAGTCTTAGCAGTAAACAAGACAGATACATTGAATAATGTTAATGAACAATTGAATGATATAGATATAGACGGAAGCACTCCGAGCGGAGATGGCGTCGAAACCGAAATAGACAACACAAATAGTACTGCCAATGTTATTGACACAGAAACAAATGACAAATGTACGATACCACAAGAATCATCAGAAACAAATGATCTAAAGACTGACGAAGAAATAAATAAACAAGATTTTCATTTAGAATCGAATACGCCTGAAATTATAAATGAACCTGCAATGTCAAATAAAATAGACGAGAAAATCAAAGTGAAATCTAAGGAAAAGAAAAAATCAAAGAAAGAGAAAGAACCGAAGATGGAAAAAGGATCAAAGAAAAATGAAAAACTTTCGAGAAAAGAAAGTATACTGAGCAAGATATTTTCAATAAAAAGAAAAGAACAAAAAGATAAAACTGAAGTTAACGAAACTCATTCAGAAATCAACTACATGCCATGTCATGAAATCATAGATACAGTAACAGTTCAAAAGGATACTGAGATAGCAGCAGACGTTCAAGTTGTACCACAAAATGTGGAAACAGACGGAAAATCTACTGTAGACGAAATCGGA
This sequence comes from Gigantidas platifrons, assembly GCA_002080005.1. Taxonomy (NCBI): domain Eukaryota; kingdom Metazoa; phylum Mollusca; class Bivalvia; order Mytilida; family Modiolidae; genus Gigantidas; species Gigantidas platifrons. The sequence goes on along the minus strand of MJUT01043854.1, from coordinate 192,354 downwards.
GTTTCTATGGATACCAGTCAGATATATACAGGAGAGAAATTCCATACTACTATCAGAATTATTCAAATTGAATATGATGACTCTTCGAATAGTGAAAGCAAAGGATGCGAAAATGTATTAAGGTTGGAATCAGAGGGTGCAGTTGAAAACCATCTTGTTATTTCGAATGAACCAGACAAAGTTCATACTGAGAATGTCACAGACAACGCAAAACCTGATGCAGTAAATACTACTATAGATACAGACAAGTCAAGTGATGCAATCCAAAATTATTTACAAGAAACTTTCGATTTGATTGACGCAGCTGAAATTCCCATGCCTTCTTTTAGTTCACAAGAAACGTCGTCAACCAATAATGGCTGCGAAAATGTGACACTAGGCGTAACAACTACAAAAGATGAGTTCCAAATATCGTCCGGTTTATCACCTAGTAATGACTTGCCGAAAGACGCTCACCGAAATGACGAAATACCAAAATCAATCCAACCCACTGAAAAGACTGAGATAATTAGGACGACAATAGGAACCCCGGAGACAATAGAAACTCCCAAGTCAATAGAGACTCCCGAGAAAATAGAAACTCTCGAGAAACCAGAAGTTCCATTAGCAGAAGTTGAATCGAAAAATACAGGTGATACAGTGCATAATTTAATTTAAGAAATTTGAAGAACAAAATGTTCAAAAGAAAAAAGAGAAAATCTCACCCAAAAAGAAAAAGTCAAAAGTCAATCTATCTGTGCAGGGTTTTGTAGATCATTGTTTCACTTTTTTTTACAAATACTATCGTGAAATTTAAAATTCATTGAATGGTGTTAAACTAACGACCCCTTCAACAAATTTAGAACGGGGAAATTAAATACCTTTAGAATCAAAACAGATAATGCATTGGTACATGAACAGGATAGATTTATTTGTATGGCATACCTTGTTTACTGTTTATTGTAATGGTTGGTAAATTTGTTTGATTAAGTTTATTTTCTGAAATATAGATAAATGTCAGAATCATCTCTTTGTTAAGTTATTCATGATTGTAAAGAAAACACATTTTATTAAGTCGTCTTTATTTAGTAATCAATCAGTTGATGATGACCACAAAATGACAGTTGTTGTTTAAACATGAAACAAATATCTTTTATTCTAGCTAAAAATGGGGGTCAAGAATTGGGAAAAGTTTCCTAGAATTTAATACACAAAATTCTAAAACTCCAAGGTTGAAACGTTAGCTGTATTTCTTTAACGCATTTTACCTCACTGTGCATACTCTCCCATCATTGATTTCCTTATTTTTCGTTTAAGACAAAAAAAAAAACAGATTTTCAAATTGGCAATACTGTAAATGCATAAAATAGTTGTCGTAATTGGTTGAAAACAATTAATTAACCTTTTCTTTATTCGGACATGTATATTGTTTTGTAGTTCCTTCTTCCGTGACACATGAAAACACAGTTATCAGTAAAACGGAACCACCAGTTCCAGCGGAAACAACCACGAAAAAAGAAAATGGAGTCTTAGCAGTAAACAAGACAGATACATTGAATGGTGTTAATGAACAATTGAATGATATAGATATAGACGGAAGCACTCCGAGCGAAGATGGCGTCGAAGCCGAAATAGACAACACAAATAGTACTGCCAATGTTATTGACACAGAAACAAATGACAAATGTACGATACCACAAGAATCATCAGAAACAAATGATCTAAAGACTGACGAAGAAATAAATAAACAAGATTTTCATTTAGAATCGAATACTCCTGAAATTATAAATGAACCTGAAATTTCAAATGAAATAGACGAGAAAATCAAAGTGAAATCTAAGGAAAAGAAAAAATCAAAGAAAGAGAAAGAACCGAAGATGGAAAAAGGATCAAAGAAAAAAGGAAAACTTTCGAGAAAACAAAGTATACTGAGCAAGATATTTTCAATAAAAAGAAAAGACCAAAAAGATAAAACTGAAGTTAACGAAACTCATCCAGAAGTCAACTACGTGCCATGTCATGAAATCATAGATACAGTAACAGTTCAAAAGGATACCAGTCAGATATGTACAGGAGAGAAATTCCATAATACTATCAGAATTATTCAAAATGACTCTTCGAATAGTGAAAGCAAAGGATGCGAAAATGTAACAAGGTTGGAATCAGAGGGTACAGTTGAAAACCATCTTGTTATTTCGAATGAACCAGACAAAGTTCATACTGAGAATGTCACAGACAACGCAAAACCTGATGCAGTAAATACTACTATAGACACAGACAAGTCAAGTGATCCAATCCAAAATGATTTACAAGAAACTTCCGATTTGATTGACGCAGCTGAAATTTCCATGCCTTTTTTTAGTTCACAAGAAACGTCGTCAACCAATAATGGCTGCGAAAATGTGACACTAAGCGTAACAACTACAAAAGATGAGTTCCAGATATCGTCCAGTTTATCACCTAGTAATGACTTGCCGAAAGACGATTCCCGAAATGACGAAATACCGAAATCAATCCAACCCACTGAAAAGACTGAGATAATTAGGACGACAATAGGAACCCCGGAGACAATAGAAACTCCCAAGTCAATAGAGACTCCCGAGAAAATAGAAACTCTCGAGAAACCAGAAGTTCCATTAGCAGAAGTTGAATCAAAAAATACAGGTGATACAGTGAATAATTTAATTAAGAAATTTGAAGAACAAAATGTTCAAAAGAAAAAAGAGAAAATAGAGACTCTCGATAACACAATCGACTATGATACTATCAATTCGACAGCATCTACTAGTGATCATATCACATCTACAAGAGACAGTGGAGATTCCAAACCGGTAGTTAACGGTAGAGTTGATTTAGACGTTAACAAATTATATGAAAATGCTAATGCACAAACAGTGGACATCAACACAAAGAAAGAAACCGACATTAGCATAGCAACAACAGTTTCAGTTGAAGACGGAAATGTTATTGCGGATAATACTTCTTTAGAAAAACCAGAGGAAAATGTCAATGGAACCCAAAACGAGGCATTAAATGGCAGTTCAGAAAATATTGAAATTAATCCAAAAGACCAATCAGAAAACATGACCATTCAAGTGTCTTGTGAAAATCAAATTCAGAAGACAAACACGAAAGGAAATGAAAAGAAAAAGAAGAAAGAGAAAGAAAAGAAAGGGAAAGGAGCAAAAGAGAAAAAGAAGACACAGAATGAAAAAATGAACGAACCAGAAGTTCCATTAGCAGAAGTTGAATTGAAAAATACAGGTGATGCAGTGCATAATTCAATTACGAAATTTGAAGAACAAAATGTTCAAAAGAAAAAAGAGAAAATCTCACCCAAAAAGAAAAAGTCAAAAGGTGCGACAAGCAATCAGAGCAATACAGATTACGTTGCAGAAGAAGACAAAAAGGCAAAAAAGAAAAAGAAAAAGAAAGAGAAGAAGAAAAAGTCTTCAACATTACAAAATGGAATTGTAATATCAGCTCCAACATTAAGTGAGTATTGTCTTTAATGTTTTTAGTTCACATGGTCTGGAAATTTAAGAAAGGCAGCTAATTATTTATCTTATTCAAAGGATTGGAAATTGGAAAGCTAAATAATTTAAAATTATGTGAGAGCAACAAATTAGCAAAGGACATAAACAGGATATCCAAAACCGGCTATGGTCATATATACCTGAAGGGGGAAAACCTTGGTTTTGATGATAATTACATTATTTAAGAACTATAAATTTCACTAATAAATTCATCTTATCATTCATGTCAGTGACGAATCGCTGATTATGGGCGGATGATACCATCGGCCACTAACAGTTCAGCAGCAGTCGTATCGAACCAGTGCTGGCAATAAAAATGTAGATCTAATTTTGTGCACACGTGCACACGAAGCGTTTCATAGGACTTAAACATGTTAGTCAAAACCATCTAATATTATCATTATGCTTTAGTTTAATAGTAATAATATCATACAGAACAAATATATCTTATAATTTATGTCAATGTCGAAACACTGACTGCTTGGTGGAAGATACCTTAGGGAACTATTAGTCAACCAACAGATAGTGATATGATTTTATGCACATGACACGTTTCTAGAATAGCTTCATCACGTACACTCTTGAAACGTCATAAGATTGGAAAACCCGCATATTTTGGACGGTTCGCGTTGGTCAATCTATATGTGCAGGGTTTTGTCTTCTTCAAATAACGGCTTCTTGTTACCTTTTCACACTTTTCTTGTCGAAAAACATCTCCTAATAGACCACGGTATTTTGATAGATTGATTGATTGATTGATTGATTCATTCATTCATTCATTCATTGACTTTTGCTATATTACTTAATAATCATAGGAAATGGGTTGAACCACAAGAAACAAATAATTCGAAATTTTCTAAATTAATAATGACCATTTCAACTAAACTAATGGCAACCTTGAAAAATATATTCATTTTAGAACATAAGTTTAATATTTCAAGAAACCTTCATAGATATAGAATTGTGAATTTTAAATTTACTCATGTCGTATATTTCTTTATGTTGCATTTTCATTTTGTTTTGGGTACTCAATCTGTAAAGTTTGTCAGTGACCTGCGGCCGGTCAATGATTTTCTCTGGGTACTCCGGTTTCCTCCACTAATAAAACTGACCGCCACGATATAACTGAAATATTGTTGAAAGTGGCGCTAAACACTGTAATCCTATCTCGGAAAAGTTGCAATTTAAATGATAGATATATGTATTTCAATCCGTAGCAGGTATTATTAATTGCAAAAATAATTCCAATGCCATTCATCATTATTATTTTTGTTGTTGCTAATATGTAAGAGTAGAATATTATTCTATTTTGTTAGTTTGCATCGTAAATTTTTCCTCACACCACAATTATTGATATATTACATTTTTTTTAGCCCTGAAGGAAAGCAGATTACTAAAATTTGGATAAGAAACAAGTTTTTAGGTCACATAAACGGAATATTTGGTGTCTTATCACTTGCATAAATTTGAATGATTAGACGCTTGTATGACTGAGGGCCATATTACAGTTTGTTTACTGTGAGGTCAAACCTTATATTATTTGATTACTTATAGTTTATAAATGTATAAATAATGGTTATCAATAATGAAATTATTAGTTTATTTATGAGGTTTCCTGTATTTATTTCTTTTCTATTGAAGGTTGTTTTGGTTTTTTCTCTCTTAAAATTAGTGATTGAACACCAATAGTTTGCAAATTCGTATGAACTGCTATTAGTAGAATTTGTTAAATAACATACGGCATCTTATATCAAACAAGAATCTCAGTTGCTTCATTCAACAGAATATGTGTGTATTCTGTCATTGCTGTTGTTTTCTATAGTTTTTTTTTAATTCGAATTTGATTTCCGAACATAAGTTATATATGGAAATGGTCCACATTTGCTTAGTAATATAAATATATGCTCCTATTGAGGAATAGAGGATCTAGCTCAAGCTTTATTACAGAACAGGAGTCCTTTAACTCTAATATTAATTTAGAAACCTTAATGTGTCTTATGTTTCGGCATAGGCTAAAGTAATACAGTGACGAATTAACAACGATCTAAAATAAATTACATGTACATTATAATTTCAGAAATATTTCAGGGTGAGCCAGTTGAGATTGAAGTCGATGAAAGTGGTATGGTTTCTTTATCGTCGTTGTCCTCAGGTAAAACACAATCAAAGAGAGATAATCCAAAATACATGTGCAATGTCCACGATTTTTGCACAGCACAATAAGCGTTATCATACACACACAAACTCGAGCGACAACATCTGATGTATACACATAGTGTTAGTGTTATGGTGTTTAGTGCCACTTTCAACAATATATCGGAAGGGGTTAAATTAGTTTTATGGGCACAAACCATTTTGAAATATGATAGTCCGTCTTTGTTGTCAGCAGTGTATTACGAGTAAAGCCAAATTACTGGGGGGAAAAAACTACACGCAAATGAACATGACGTCCAAACTTTGATATATTATTATGTTGTAAATGTAATGATTTTTTTTTCGTGTAAAACGACCAATGTCAAATAGACGCCAAGCACCGTTTAACATAGGTCAATATGTCTCAATGGAGATGTCACGAAACGGAACGATAATACATCAATTAGCATAAAGGGAAGGTATGAGATTTCCGAGCATTACAACCTACGAAAATTATATGTTAATATAAGCGAAGAAAGTAGGGTCTTTATTTTACCATGTTTGTCTTACTTGAGTGTCGTCCACTGATGTAGAAATTGTGAAATTAATTACCCTCATCGTAATTACACCCAATAACAAAGACGTAATTCGATTAAAGTAATGTTTTATACTTATATTACAACAATGCAAAAAGAGCTGATGATAATATCCTCTGCAGAAGAACTTTTGACATTATTGTTTACAAATTCATTATTTCGTCAATTTGAAAATATTTATTTCATTTAGACAAGAATCAAAATTTAATATTTCAGACGAAAAAGAAGCGAACAAACCCACAAATCAAGTTAAACTAATAGGTATCAAAATTGACAGCGATTCGCCAACAGAGGAAAATAATTTGACAAACACAAGCGCGAATCACAACTTGTTGAGTGTCGATTCTTCCCTCGCTACCAGCAGCCCTAAAAGTGACGAATACGTGACGCTGTTTGTAAACAAAGACGGCAATCAATCTGAGAATATCGAAGTTAAAGGTCAACTTGATGACACAGTTGCTAGTTTTACACAGACGTCTGAAACGAGCACGGAAATGGCACATGAGACTGCGCAACCGGAAGTTGATTCCAGCGTTGAAGTGTCAACTGTAAATGATTCTAATGTGGATGTGGCTGTTGTAACTGTTAACATTAATGGTGAATTAAATGACACTAGTGTCGATGATGCTGGTGACAAGAACATTTTACCAATAAGTCCTGAAAATGGTATTGCAAAGAATACAATTTCAACACCCATAAGTGACAATGATAAAACATTATGTGAATCGCCCATGGCTGTCGAAAATAACAAATCAAAACCACCAAAGAAAAAATCAGAGAAAGCTTCAAAAAAGAAAGAAGGTCGTCCAAAGTCATCACTATTTCCTCAGAGTTCTGAAGTTTCAGGCACCGAGAGAAATATTGTATCTCGCCATGTTTCCTTCGACCTAGATCCACAGGACGATACACGGAAAGAAAGGCCTAGTAGATCGTTTTTGGAATACCTTGGAAATGTCTTTTCAAAAAATAGTCCTACCTCAGAATCCAAAAAGAAGAATAAAAAAGGTTTGTTTTTAAGATGACATGTTAATGTATAAGTAATGAAAACAGTGCGCACGACCCGTTGTTTGACTTGCCTTTATCAGGTACCCTTAATATCGAAATATCGAAAGCCAAATAATGTAAGTGTTTTGGGAGCAATAATACCTAAGGGCATAATCAGGAAAGCCAAAACTCGACAAAGGTCACATATGGAGGAGAACCTTATTTTTATTATATACATTATTTAGGAACTGCGAATTTCAATCATAAATATATCAAATAAACCATAGCAGTATCGAAACACTGACTACTTGACGAATTAATGATATACCGGGGTATATAATTACCTCTTTATTATTTTTACTGGATATACATATAGAACGATGACTATGATCATAGTTTACTGTTTCCGATGTATAAACAAGGTACCAGCAAAACCATAGTCATTCTAAGCCAGAAATATCGTCGTCATGACTACACCTGTACCTAAATAAATCGTGAAAACAGTTTACATATCGAATTCGAAATATATCACCTAAGCGTTTTGCCAATCCATGTCGGATTTTGGATTTTAGACCTGTTCCGACAGTGTGGTATTTCCGTGTTGTTGTTTTTTTATTTCATTAGTTCAAATAACTGACTTATATTTTTTTTTATTTTGCAGTTACGACGCCAAACAAAGAGGTATCAACCATAGAAATTTCACAAGAATATGTTTAACCTGTAGATTGTACTTTTCATTACCAACAAAATTCAACCCGATTTACAGGAAGCGTTCTTCATCATTGATGTTTAATGTATATATATATATACCTATTATATATGCGTTGTTTATACATCGTAGTTGACATACAATATGAATACTAGTGACATCTGATATATACACATATCAATCTTTTGTTAAATACATAGTGATACTATTTTGTGCAATAATAAAAGTGTACATTTGTGTAATATACTTTAACATTAATTTTTTAATAAATTTTATGAATATTACGAAGTCTTAGCAAATGCCGATCTTTTACATCTAATAACATCCTTTATGGAGTTAAATAATTGTTTACTCAATTTGGTTGTCCAGTCATAGACAAGGGTCCCGGGTGGCTCAATCAGTTAGGTCGTTGGATCTAACAGCTCATACAAGCCATCACCAATACGACGTAGGTTCGCGCCCATCTTTGTAAATTACAAAAAGGGGTGCGCTCGACTCGCAGCCGCAAGTGATAAAGTTTACCAGTTGCTTGCCCATGGCCGGTGGTTCTCTCCAGGTACTCCGGCTTCCCCCACCACTAAAACTAGTCGCCATGATATAGCTGAAATATTGCTGAAAGTGGCGTTAAACACCAACATTCAAATTCAAATTCAGTCATAGACAATTGAGAAATTATAATGCATTGGTAAGATAATTTTAATTCAGTAAAAACACAATCCAATTAAAATTAGATTTCCGATTTCGATATTGTGAAAAAGTAATGAGAATATAGGGGTTATGGTGTTTAACGCCACTTTCAACAATATTTCAGTTATATCGTGGAGATCAGTTGTCTTGAAAGTGGCAAATTAGTATATAAATAGTATATTGAACAGCAAGGTTACCACAGAAGTCACTCGAAATTATCTTGTACAATTTTACGACTTTTTGAAGTTTTTGTAGTCATATTTGGCTCCTTTGAGGACAAAATGCATTAAAATAACAATCTATTTAGTTTATAACAATTTTATTTGAACAAATGACAAAAAGGATTGGACACAAGTTGGGCTAACTTATGAAGTCCTCTCCCATTTACAGTGTAATTATCAATAATAACAACAAGAGTATGCACGATATGTCAGACAAAATAAATGAGATGTAAATATATGACGACAAACGTCAAGATATACAGTCCGACATACTATTGCAAACAACAACCAATAAAAACGTCCGACATACTATTGCAAACAACAACCAATAAAAACGTAGTTATCAAATGTAGTGCACACGACACGTGTCTGGGATAATCTTTGTCAGGTACAATCCATCCAATTCTTTATACAATTATAGAGAAAGACATGAAAGAAGAAGACAATAATCTGTTCGAGAAAGTTCTGTTCTAAATAAGCAAACATCCGAACCAACCTTACACAAACATTTGAACACTTAGTCTAAGCAATGTTAAAATTAAAGACACCCGATATACAAATAGCGGTGATCAATATACAAGTCAACTGCATAATAGATGTAAGGAAATACTGATGATTTGATTTGTAAGAAACAAATGGTCAAAATGATTACTACGTATATGTATATTTTTTTATTATTATTTTAAGCACAAACATGTATTTATCAGATCGTTATAGTGCCATACCATATGATTATCATTTTAGTTCCAAACAGGAACTTCATTTCTGTAATGTATCTTGATTATTTGTAAGGTGCTGAAATGAATATTGCAGGTTAAGAAAATTAATGATCCGTTGTTTTATCTCGTGACTTTATATCGAAGCTTCTGAATATAAGTTGGATTGTAATAGCGTAATATTTCAAGTTCACCCATGTTCCTCTCATATGTAAGAAATGGATAACAACAAACCAAAAGAGGTTTGAACGAGATGAAAGGAAAAGGGAGGTGAACTGGGGATGCCACGCATGAGGTAGCAACCTAAGTATGTGTACATCACACTATCTCTGTGTTTTGTTATTCAAGAGAACAATACCTTAGGATCCACAAAAGAAAACCCTGAACCTGAACTGCTTGTTTTTTTGTTTTGTTTTTTTTACTTTAACCGGATACACCTATGACAATTTGAAATACTTATGTATATCACATACAGACCACGCATGGCCTCTTATTAAACCGTGACTGACTTATTGTCGGTAGGCGTCATGCCAATTGAGGACAAAATTCAAATACCAGTCAATAGTTCTCATGTAATTAAATTGGCCAAACTTCTCATGAATATCTCCCCCATAGTATTTTTTTTCGTAATTGGTTGCTTTTTGTTTGTCTGTTTCTGTTTTTTTTCCCTCCTCAATAAACAAGTAAGTGAGAAACCGAACTACCAATCACATTTTTAGGATAGTCCGAAGGCAATCACAACATTGGAAACACAAATAACACAAATAAAGACAAAGACAACACACAAGTACGACACAAGAACAAAAATATACATATCTGAACAACCCTGACCCAAATAAAAACCATGGTCGAGGTCATGTGCACCGGTAGAGTAAGCATCTTCTGTTTCTTATAAGACACCTGCCGTGTTGATCATCTAAAATCCGGTAATGTAGTAAAATCCGGTTTAAGAGGAAAGAACTAAGTTGCCAGAGGGAAAAAATATGTTTTCATCTTGGAGACAGATGTTCCATGACGATCAACCATCTCATGATATCGAACATAGAACTTCTGTAGTGATGACATCAAGCTTTGGGCAACAAAACCCTTCCTGGAGTGGCTTATGTGTCAGCAGTTGGGCTCTCTTAAGGAAGTCGTAGTATTGACAAGCCCTAGAATAGCGAATGAGTTGAGAGATATAAACCCCATATGCCGGTGCTGCTGGAATGCTGCTAGTAATAAAAAAAATAAATAGGAACATTGACCTCGACACACTTAATAAACGTGACTATCCCATGGTGAAGATCCAATAGCGAATATGCATTACCATACGACCTCCAAACAAGTGACGATGGACGCGCAGTGACCGCTTATCTTACACATTCGAGGAACATATGGGGAACTTCAAATAGTGTAATATTTCAAGTTCACCCATGTTCCTCTCATATGTAAGAAATGGATAACAATAAACCCAAGAGTTTGTCACAGACTTCAGGCTATGTATGACAGAAACTTGACAAAGTATGCCTTTACTACACATTTACTATATATTCTATATAAACAAAGAAGAAATACATCTGCAAAACAGTACAATAAAAAACAATACTTATCCAATACTCACAAATGCAATGTACATAAAATTCGACAATCGATTTGAGGAACAATACATGCATATCATTTAAAATTCACCTTTTTGAGGTTGCTTAAGCTAGGAAAAGTTGGAATGGTCGAACCACCACACATACTAGCCCCACTTACTGTGTAATCTACAAAACCGAGATTATGCTTTAACTTGATGTATTTAAACAATTGGATCAAGGATATGCCTTTTAAACTGAATACTTTAAAAAACGTTCCACGAACCGTTAGAGAAGGTGCTTATTTCACCTCAATAGATGATAAATGGGGATTCGACAATGTACGTTTATCGGAGGAATCACAAACATTAGTTGGTTTCCAGTGGGGTGATTTTTATTTGGTTTTTAAAACTTTGCCGTTTTGTTTCAAACTGTCTAGTTATATTTACCACACTATAAACTTACAAGCTACTTCATATACAAGAAGAACATTTTTAATACCCATGCATTTATATATAGACGATCGCTTAGTCGAGGAAGTCAGAAATCCGAATTTTGAAGCCTGTAAAAGAGTGCATTGCTTGCTAATTACATTGTTTGCGAGATTTTAACAAGATTAGGGTATTGTATTAATTTGGAAAAAAATGTTTTTCCCCCTTCTCAATCTATAGTATATTTAGGCTTTTTAGTGGATTCTGTGAATAGATGTTTTAGAATTACTGAATCAAAGAAGAAACAATTCA